>CAJQZJ010032284.1:4277273-4329698 GCA_907164525.1 Lophiomys imhausi
GTGTGTGTGTGTGTGTGTGTGTGTGTGTGTGTGTGTGTGTGTGTGTGTGTGTGTTTTCAGAGAGGTTTATCTGAGGAGGGAAGACCCACCCTGAGTGTGGGTGGCATCATCCCACAGACGGGAAGCCTTGAGTGAATAGAAAGGAAAAGAAGTGCAAGGTAAGCTGACATTCATTCTGTCTGCCTCTCTCTGTGTATCTCTGTCTCCGTCTCTATCTTTCTCTCTTGGTGTCTCTGTCTGTCTCTGTCTCTCTATCTCTCTGTCCCTCTCTCCCCCCTCCTCTCACCTGACTGTGGATCCTGCCACCAGGGCAAGAACTACTCTGACCACCAAGCAATGATGGACTGTCCCCTCAAACAGTGAGAGAAAACAAGCCCTCCCTTCTTTAAGTCACTCTTGTGAGCTATGTTGTCACAAGAATGAGACAACTGATGTAAGGCACCACCCCCGCCCAAGAGCCTGCTAAGCTCCCAAGCAACAGAGATACCTACCATGTGCAACCTCAAACTCTTTCTGCAGACAGAATGTCAGCGTAAAATTGCAGCAGGAAAGAAAGCATCATGAAATCCCACAACTTGTGTCACTATGAAAAATGTCACAGGAGAGGATTTTTCTTATGAAATGGCAGCACGCAAAAGCAATCAGAGCTGGAAAAACTCCTAGATAGACTAAGGCAACAAGAGGAGCCAACCCAACAGCCTTACTTTTATGAATAGATTCTCATACCACCTCACTCATTTGTAAGATCCTCATGAGATCTTTTTTACAGCAGGTTATGAATCATCTTCATGATATCTTTAAATGGATGATCAATACTGTATTTTCCCATAAAATGTTTGGTTTGAAATCCGATTTTAAGTGCATTAGAGTTTTTGTGTGCAGAATGGGTGAATGCCATAATAAATTGTCATCAAATATGAAAGAAATATAGCATAGATTAATTGCCATATTTATTTATGAGTCTATAAAATACCTTGTGAATGTCCTGGCACATTTTTGGGATACCAATTTGAACCTTCAAGAAAGTTAAAAGCATTAAAAAAGACTGCAAGAAGATTTATTACCAGACTGTTTTTAATTGCAGACTCAAGCAGACACACAGGTATTAGAATGGCCATGCCTTAATGGGCATGTCTCATGTGTTTCTCTCTCTTTTTTTCTGTAAAAATAATACTTCCCATATTTTTATTGATTTGTGAACATTTGTAATAAATTACCTTTTGTGAAGTATGTGACTTCACAAAAGCTCCCTTTTCCTTAAAGTAGCAAACCTCAGGCAGGCCACACCAGAGAGGGGGCCTCAAGCCAGCTCTAACACTCTTAATTTGTTTGTTGTTGTATTTTGAGTTTCCTTGAAACTGTCTTAGCATGTTTCATGTAACCCTTGAACTAACAAGCTTCCTGACTCCGTCCTCTCAAGTACTGTGATACTTGAGATATACCACCATGCCCCACTTAATGGCCAGCTCTCAACCTGGAAACCTAAGGAAGTAGCACTGTGAGAGAATGCCACAAGTTAGACGACAAGCAACTCCAACTTGCTCACAGTCTTAGCTAAAGTTCTCTTTTCTATGGTGGCGAGATCCTTTAGAGTCAAGAATGACAAAATACTACCCTTATAAAGGTTACCTTAGCCACCCCTCTGCTAAAACTCTGCACACTACCCCTTCTCTAGTTGAAGCTGAAATGTTACGGGCCTCCCTTTCTCATTTGTCTTGACCACAATGCTGCTTCCTTCCTTTACCCTCAAGGACCATTCCCAGACTGGCCGCGTCACAAAAGAAAAAAAGAACACAGAATCTTTCCCTCAGGTTCCTACAGGTTGTCTCCTCAATGTCCCCATTGCTTTCTTGTATTTCTTTGCCAAACACTTTGGCTCCAAAGTTTGTTCTCGATTTTCAAATTTGTACATCTGCTCTTTACTCTAAAACTTAATTCCTTGAAACCAGAACAGATGCCTGATCCTATCACTAGGAAGATGTCAGCATGCACAGGACAAAGATAATCAAGAACTGCTCTATGCAGAGACTGTTCAGGAAGTGGGATGTTCGTTCATACAGCAAGCCCTGCTGAGTGATGCACAAATGAAAGATTAAAAAATGTCCTGTTGGTGAAGAGAATTAGTTACTGAATTCTATTACTGTTTTGAAATCAGTACAGCTGTACAGATGCATTGCTTATAGAGGACCTCCCCCCAACACACACTTCCTCTTCTCATCTTGTTTTCAGATGCTCCTCACTTACAGATGGCTCTGACTGCTGCTCACTATCTTAACGAATGAGCCGCAGCACACGCCTAAAATGCCCGAATTACTATGACAGTAAGCCCTTTCATGAAAGAGACCAACACGAAACACAGAATCCTCCCGGAACTTGTTTGCTCACAGTGGCATCTTTTGAGATTTTTTTTTTTCTGCATTAAATTACACTGTCACCACGAGGCATTAACTGTGAATTCACGCAGTTCAGCTGGAGTCAGCAACCTCCCATGACTGGTCTCTGACTCTTTGCATGTAAAATAACCCTCTTACAGAAAGACTCCCGATCCAGAGGTCAGGACTCTGGCCTCTTCTCTGTCATCTGCTTGGCTATGTGGTGTCTTGGACTTCCTTCTGGCCTCTTGTTGTGCTCCTCAGGAGGCTCTAATAAGAAAAAGGAAAGGCAGAGGTGTCTAGGACCCCTCCCAAGCTCATGGAATACCAAAGAATTAGGCCCTTACTATCAAGCTGACTATTTTACCACTAAGCTATAGATACAGTGCTTGCAAACTAGGCTCACTGCATCTGGTCATGGTTTATCTATCTATCTATCTATCTATCTATCTATCTATCTATCTATCTATCTATTTATTTATTTATTGCTTCAGGTTACATCTCCATCATAGTGTTAGTGTCCTCTTTCCACCCCTCCTAGTCCCCTCTTCCCACCCTCTACCCCCCTGGCCGTGTATTATACTCTAAGAAGTTATTCCTTTCTCTTTGCCCCCTTCCAGAGGAGCTGCAGCCCACCCTTGCCTGGGAATTGCTGCCTTTTTCTTTTCCCCTCCTGATGCCAGATTTTCTGTTGGCAATATGTATTCAGGCAAGGCAGGGACTTGCTGCATTTCTCTATCAGACGCTCTGCACACTACTTCCGTCAAAGCAATTAGTGTTCATCTCGGCTATATTCAGGGAGACCGGCGGTGACTGATCAGGATAAATTATGGATACATCTGTCCAGATGCACTTGTCCATTCATGCATAGATTGGAGGAAAATTCATTCTTCTCATTTGAAAGTCTGTCACTAAAGACACTCCATACCTTTGTCCTTTAGCGTGGTCTCTACTATGTCATTATGCCCCTGAACCCACTCACTGAGTCTGTAATTTGAGATCTTTAAAGCTTATTTAGGGGAACTCTTTTGCATCCCCATGAGCACTGGTGTTTTCTAGAAGTCGGTAGGAAATCACAGGCAGTTTAAATCTCAAACACTACAGAATGGGTTGGTTTTCTTCAGTTTTGTTTGTCTTTTCCCCTTTTCAGGGTAGTTGCTTCCTTGAGCTTTTGTCAAAAACACATCATTTGCTGGATTTGCTCAAGATCGGCAGTGCACTTAACAAGGAGAAATATGAGCTTCAAATGAACACTGTGGATTAGTGTTCTCTGTGGTCCAAATGGGCCTCTGTGCACTTTGTTTCCTATTAGTTTTAATGAGCAGCTAGAAGAACTAGCAAAAACATCGCACAATTCCACAGAAGAACCAATATTATTTTTTTTTCCAAAAGACATTGAGTGGTTTTGTTGACTCCCTTAAATATAACTGGGGGGGGAGAGTGTCTGTATTTGATGGGTTTATTTACTTGCTTCAAAAAGATTCTATGAGCATATATATATATATATATATATATACACACACACACACAATTGGGGATTTTTCCCCCGAAAAATAAATTAGTCAGCATTGAACAAAGCAATGAAAAGCTGACATGACGGAGGAGCCCAGAGCACCAGGCTGTAGAAGTGAATGTCTGGAAAGAGAGAGAAAGAGAAAGCAGACTCTCTAAAATTTCTGAATCAGAAATTCCAAGAAAGAGACTTCTCTGCACCCGAGGATTCTGCCAGAGGCGGATATGGGTTTAAATTGCTGCTTTTGTTTTCTTATGAGGCACATCTCGTAATAATCCTTTTTAGGGAACCCCACGAAATACTCAAGGTGCCTTCTAAGAACCAGGCACCATTAATCCGGGGGCTTTCCTGCACTTATACTCTGTCCCTAGGAAGGGTACGTTAAGCCAAGGTCTCTTAAGGTTGTGAACACCGAAGAGACAGGGCAAGCCTTTCTCCCCAGGATTCTTTCTGATAAAAGCTGCTAAACCGTAAAGCAACTCTGAAGACAACAGATAAAGAGCCTTAACAGAAAACATGCTTGATGGGTTTCACCCATTTCCAGAGTGAGTAGAAGGGATACACTGTCATAGGGTGAGTCCTAATTTGTTTTGCTGCTTATTTTGAGTTTTCTTTTAAAAATCCTGTTTGTTTTCTCACATCCTAAAGCAAAGACAAGAGGTAGGCCCAGAATCCCTGCATTGACACCACAGAGGTCTTATAAATCAGTGGAAAAAAAATCAATAAATCCTATAAAGTAGTTTCTACTTTGCAGTATCACCAAGGGACAGAGCTAATGCTTTTTTTTCCCCACCGTATCCCCATTTTTTCTATCAAAAAAAAAAAAACAAAAAACAAACAAACAAACCTTCCTCTGCTTAGGAACAAACGGGCACTCAAAGTTGCTGAGTAAGTATTTCAACTATCTAATTTCATTACTTTACAACTGACATACCTTCCCTCTGGAAATGTTTGCAATTAATTAATTAGTAGTAATCTTTCCCGAGGGACTAATTTAATGAATTCTTTCCAATTTCTACTTTAAAAAAGAGAAGGAGAGCTCGGAGATATCCAAGCTACAAAGGGGTGATTGCTCCAAAGTAGGTTTTGAAAAAATCAAGAGATCAATTTATTACTGTGACTTTTTATCACTAAGTCAATCTGGCAACGACTCTTATTCTTTTTCTAACTAGGACTCTCCCAGTTTGAAAGCAAGATTTCTCCAAGGGAACCGCAATCTGTGGTAGCAGCTGGGTTTGTAGACTCATCTGTGGTTTGTGGCTTCTTTAAACTCCTTGCCTTATTCTGCAGAAGCTGGGAGAGGCAGGAAGATGCTGAGCCTAAGGTGTCATTCTGAAGAGGTGTGGCCTACCAGTCCAGAGGCCAGAGGCAAACTTGTGGTGAAGGGTTTCCTGCCAGGGACCCCAATTTTGTCTCAATTGCTTAAGTCCCTCTGCTAGGCAAGATCCAAGAGCTCCCAGTACACCCTCTGGGTCACATCGTCTTGAGTTTCAATAGGAAAATAAAATCTTGTCCTTGAGTAAACCCCAACCACCCCTGGGGAAGGTGTAGCAAAGATCTAAGACAGTCTGAAAACTGTCAAGTGCACTGCGGCTGTGTCCGGCTACTGAAAGGAAAGCCTTCCTGGGTTGCAAACTCCACCTAGTGCCGCAGCAGCGCCACCTAAAACCTTTCACCGCCAGCCTGCAAGTCCCTCCTCTCCTTAGACATCTAGTCCCATGTTGGAGTCTTCAGATGGGTGTCAGCCTGTAAATGTGCAAAATCTTAGCACTTGTTAACTGGTCATTTCTGTCCGGAAGTCTTGCAAGCACCTCAGGGGCATCCGTGTTCTTTTGAAAAGCCCCGCGAGGGGGTTTCTTACACCACTGGGCCCAGATGGGTGTCCCTGGCTCAACTCCCTTCGGAGCTCTGCACTGCGGCTCGCCAGCGCCACCCCGAGAGCAGCACAGCGGCAGCAGCCGGGCCCTGAAACCTTCGTCCCGCTTCCGGAGCCCTGGGTGGACACCGCGGGCAGCGCTTTGGAGGCAACCAAGCCTGGTCTTCGGCAGAGATGGCCCAGACTCTTGGCTGGCAGCCTACAGATGGCAGGGATGAGACTTGGGGGCGGCTATGGGAGCTCTCTAACGGATGTTTCACCTTGGTCTGGAGGGGGCGCTCGTCGGCCTCTCCCGGGACCAGACCTCTGCAGAGACACCCAAGTGGTCAAGGATCTGGCCAGGGATGGAGTTAGCCAACGGTTTGGGGAAACAGAGACTCAAGCCAGATTCCCCAAGGACAAAGATGGACTGCCCAGAGGGCTCCATCAAAGCTGTCCGAGCTAGGCCAATCCTACAAGCTCTGGGCCAGCGGGGCCAACAAACTTTGGTGCAGTGGAGAGGCGGAGATGGGCTGGAGGTTGGTCCCGCGAGCCGCTGCTCTCCTCCACCTGCTCCAGCTCTCCCTCCTCCCAACTCTTGCCCACCCCACTCCCCCACCCCCACCCCCGCCATCAGACTCCTCATCTCTATTCTACCTCCTTTTTCTCCCCCCTTGCCTGACTCCCCCACTTTCCTCCAGGCTCTTCTTTTGTATTCTCTCCTCCCTCGCCGCCCCGCTTGCCTCTCGCCTCCTCGGGGCCGCAGGGGAGGAGGCGAGCACGCTGCACCCTGGGCCCCCGCGGCTCGCAGGGAGGCGCATCTCCCACTTCTCCAGAGGAATTTGGAGAGGGTCTGTGCGCGCGCGCGCGTGAGCTGGAGGCGAAAGCTGGTAGGATCAAGCGGCGAGCAGAGGGTCAGGGTCTTTGACGCTCCTCGCCCGCCGCACAAACCTCGAGGAGCAAGGAAGAGTGAGCCTGAGAGTGCGCGCGCTACCCGGGCTGGCTGCCCTGGGCACGCTCGGTGGCCCGGGGCCCCGGGGCCCGAGGTCCCCTCTGGCGGCCGGGGATTACCGTGACGTCACTTTGAGCCTCTGGCCACCTTGGACTGGGACACCTCGGGAACCTCACAGCCCCACGCCGCGCCGCACCTCACCTAGCCACCGCGCGCCTTTGGCACCCAGCGCCTTCTTCCTAACTCTGACGATCCATGGGCCCCTCTGCCTTCTGGACCCCACAGGCCGCAGGGGTGCCTTCGCAATCGCAGGACTCGGCAACCCGGCTGCCTTTGGCTCTGCCTCCAGTCCTCCCAGCGGGCCAAGGAACCGGAGCCGAGCACCTGCAGCCCTGTAAGGGAACCAGACGCCGCGCAGCATAGATCATCGAATCGCCGAGCTGAACAAGGGACTGGAGAGGAAAGAGGGAGAGCTGCTATGGCCTTCCCGCCCTTTGGACACCCGTATGGAGGCGCATCCCAGGTGAGTAAGTGCCTTATTTGGGGCGGGCGGGGGGTGGACGTGAAGACTGGGCGGAGGGATGCCCAGTTCTCGAGCTGGCCCCTGAGCTTACTCTTCTTGGTGACCCAAAGGAAGACAGAAGGAGCAAGGACAGGGAGGTGTACCACCGCAACTGGTGACATACATACTGATGCCAGTCTGAGAGCTTTCAGTCTCGAGTGTCACATGAAAACGCGGGCACTCTAACCTGGTGGGTGGGATCTGAGGGATCTTGCAGTCAGGGTTCCCGTTATACAGATTTGTGAGGTGGCCAGGGAACTCTCAGGAGAAAACAAAAGCGCCCCAGGCCAGAGCGCTGGCTCGGCACTGCTCATTTGTTGACCCCTGCTCTGATCCCACTCCTTTCTAAGCTCTCTGTTTCTGTCTCCCTCCAGTTTCCAAACCAAGGTGTTGTACAATGGTGAGGATTTCCTTGGAGAATTCTGAGGAGACCCATTACTGTTCTCCATTTTCAGCAACAGAGAAATATATGTATTCCCATTTGGGGTTTAGTGTCAGGTGGACCTTTGACCTGCTGTGGGAGATTGGGCAAGTCTCCTACTCTGATCGTGAATGGATTCCCTTTTAGTACATTGGGGACAGGAATGAGATGTTGGTAATGGTCTTGAAGGCTAACTTTTAATATCCCCTTGTAAATTCCCATGGGGAGGGGCAGGGATTTGGTCCTATTCCCAGAAGGTCCCTGGGACTGTGGTGCCTTAGCAATGGCCTGGGTGCATCTATAAGGGCAATTTGGGTAAGTTGCCACCCGAAAATTCCCATCCTAGCAGTCAGCTGAGGGATTCTCCACCTGCTGGTATCTGCTTACTAGAATGAAGAAATGAAGGCACCATGCAGCTTCCTTGCTACCCTCCTCTGGGTAGAGTCAGTAGATGGTGCGTCTGGGTTTTAAACTCCTAATGGCTCCTTTCCTGTTTTTGTAGTTTCTGGTGTCTGCAAGTTCCAGTACCACTTGCTGTGAAACGGCCCCTGGGTCCGTGTCAGAGATGGCTGCAGCCTCCACCTCTGCCTCTACTCTTTGCTGTACACCTTATGACAGTCGGCTGCTGGGCAGTGCTCGGCCAGAGCTGGGTGCTGCCTTGGGCATCTATGGAGCACCTTATGCAGCTGCCCAGAGCTACCCTGGGTACCTGACCTATGGCCCAGAGCCGCCCCCACTTTGTGGGGCACTAGTGAGTAATGGAGTGGGGCCTGGGACTACTCAGTGAACGCTGGGGTTTGGGATGTATAGATGAACTCTACTGTGACCTTATCCAGGGACCGTCTAAATGGTACAGGCCATACTGAGGAAATAGTGCAGCGAGTAAGGACAAATTCAAGTTCACAGCACTTTACAGTGTGTAGAACCTTACACTGCTTAGAAACCATTTGTACTTCTTTTAATTCTGCAAAGCAGGCAAATCATCTTTATTGCTGACTTACAGGCGTGTAGTTGAGGTGAAGACTCAAATAATGTGCCCTCAAATCACAAGCATGCCAAGGGTCAGGAATATTTCTCCCATGATGAGGAGGGCCCGAGCAGGTGTATATGGGGTGAGGAACCCAGATGCTTGAGCTATTGATTGTAGTAGCTGATACTCAGTCATTGTTTATTCTGTTCCTGGGACTCGACCAAGTACTTCGCTAGCATGAATGACTTCATTGCCTCAATTTTAGTAAGGGAGAAACTGAGGCATAGAGCATTAGAAAGCAATGCCCAACATGGCACAGTCAATGCAAGGGGTGGTGCTAGGCTATGGATCCTACAAGGACACCTGTAATCCTGATGTCTTTTTTCCTCTCCCACCAGAATCCTCAGTATGAGTTTAAGGATTCTGCCGGAACCTTTACTCCCAGCCTGACCCAGCCAGGGGCCTATTACCCCTATGAGCCAACTCTGGGGCAGTATCAATATGACAGGTGAGAAATTGCGAGCAAGGTGGCTGGCCTCCTTTGGTCATCCCGCATCTCCTGCCCTCCCCCTGGTGAAAGAAAGGGAGGGAGCAGATCTGCATTTCAGGCACCTGGACTTTTTACTGGCCAAGCCTCTGGTTCCCAGCCTGGAATTTGAGCCCCGTCTGCCCACAGGTACAGTGGAGTGGAGTTGAGCACTGCTGGCCGCAGGAAAAATGCCACCAGGGAGAGTACCAGTGCACTCAAGGCCTGGCTCCATGAGCACCGCAAGAACCCGTACCCCACCAAGGGCGAGAAGATCATGCTGGCCATCATCACCAAGATGACCCTCACTCAGGTGTCCACTTGGTTTGCCAACGCACGCCGGCGCCTCAAGAAGGAGAACAAGATGACGTGGGCACCCAAGAACAAAGGTGGGGAGGAGAGGAAAGCAGAAGGTGAAAAAGACTCTCTGGGCTGCCTGAACGGTGACACCAAAGGTACAGACAACAGTCACTAGCCCACCTGGCAGTTTCCTTAAGACGTTAAAAAATCTGATCCAAAGCCACCCGTGCTACTATATACTATAGATTTTCTAAAACATGTTCCATTAATCCTTGTCCCCGGATACAGTCCAAACCCCAGGGCCTTTGCACCAGGGTCTCACAGAGAAACGGGGTAGCTCCAGCTTTTTACAGCTCCAAAGTGTCCTCTCAGAAAGATGTCCCCTTCTCACTCAAGCTCTCAAGTCCCTTCCTCGTTCAGTTTTGCTCACTTCCCTTTTTTTTCCCCTTTTCTGCACTTTGTCCCTGCTTACCCCTCCAGGTCATCTCCCCTTGAAGATGTTTTACTGCTGTAGTTCCTAAATGTCTCATGTCAAAATGATGCTCTCTGCACACGTACAATATTTGCTGGATTAAATATCATGACACCAGTCACCCGTGGGTGCTAAAGTTGAAAGAAAAGTGCCCCTCCTCTTTTCCCTCCTCTTTTTATAACCCAGACACTCCAGCAGTGCAAAGTAGCCTTTTCCTTGGCTTAGCGGGGGTCCAGGAGATCAGAGAGGCGGGGCGGGCTGGGCAGTGCAGGGGAATTCTTCCCCAGGGGCGGGCAGCCAACTGGGGCCCTGGTGGCCAGAGAACGCTGAAGTGCCAAGCGCATCTCGCTAAAAGCTTCTCTGGGTAGGGCCCTCCCGCGAGTTTCCCTAGGGTGCTAGGCTTTTCTCACTCACTCTAGATTTCCTACAGACGCTACTGCCAACCGGGAGGCTCAGGGGCTGCGGCTGAGTGACCTGGAAGACCTGGAGGAAGAGGAAGAGGAAGAAGCTGACGAAGAGGAGGCGGCACTCTCAGCAGCCTGCAGGCTGTCGGATTTTCAGAAGAGGGCTCAGTCCTTGCCTGAGCCCTGCGCCGCCACTCAAGAGAGCCGCTTGGAGAGCAGAGGGGGAGGCCTGGCGGTACCCCGTTTCTCCTTCACGGAGGCTCCGCGATCAGGAGAAGCTGACTTCATTACAGCAGAGCCAAGTGGCCCCACGATGATCGTGCACTACCCAAGTGGCCAGAAACCCCGCATTTGGTCTTTGGCTCACACTGCGGCAGCCAGCTCTGTCGACCGTGCTCCCTCAACTCCTCCCAGGGCACAAAGTCCAGAGTGCCACATGATTCCCAGACAGCCCAGCTCCATCAGGCGACTCCTGGTCCCCAGAGACTCTGGAGATGAAGAGGATTCTTGTGCAGCCAAAGCATTTGGAAACTCCACATTCGCCCTGCAGGGGCTCCCACTAAACTGTGCACCATGTCCAAGGCGGAGGGAGCCCGAGCCAGAAGTGCGGTTCCAGTACCCTTCTGGAGCAGAAGGTAGTAGGACCCCAGTGGCGATGGAAGTGTCTGTCCGAAAGATACCCACTTGTTATCTTCCCCAGATGTAGACGACTTCCACAACACTCACAAAGTTTTAAACACTCCCAAGTCTAAAGCCAAGTAATAAAATAATGCAGAGAGAGAGAGAGAGAGAGATTTCTCTAAAATCACATAGTCTTTGAAGAGATGGACAGTCTAGCTCTGTGCAACTGCCCTGTAAGTTGCATCAGACACGCAGGTCTCTTCCCCTTAGCCTCCGCCGTTTTTTGTAAGACTAGCTGTCCTCTCCTTGGCTGGTGTCAACCATGTTCTAGAGTTGTCCTGGCTTTGAGAGCTGAGGGAGTGGGCCGTGCATACGATGAGCTAGTGGTCAGTGTGCTGTTCCTCCTGGCCCACTAAGAGACTTGGGCAGTGCAGACATTCTGCATTTTACAACTTGGAAGCCAAGGACTAGGCTGTCCCAGGGGATATTCCCAAAGGTTTGACCCCCCAGCACAGCGAGACATTTAATGTCCCCTTCCTCTCACTGATTCTGATGAGGTCCTGGTGAAAGGAAACTTTGCCACTACAAAGTGACATTCCCTAAGCACTAGGCAGCCTCCAGCAATTACTTATGTCAGATTCTAGACTTTGTAGTAATTTCTCTCAGGATTAGCTCTTGGCTTAGAAAATTGGGTTACATTGTTAATGTGAATTTACACATAACTGGTCCAAGCATTAACTCTGACAAGCAAATTGCCTCTAGACCTTGGCTTCCCTTAGGGTGGGACATAAGCTGACCTCTGATTTTCTAGAAATTATGGTCAAGTGGCCTTTGGGTTTTAATCAACCGTTCCTCTCTCAGCAGGTTAGTGCAATGGCTGCGGTTTGAAGAAGAATTTTGGAAACTGCTGCTTCTGGATTCACCTTCATGTTAAGAAGCTTCCAGGCTTTGGCAGGGGCTGGGAGCTCTCACTCTGCCTAAGACAAACACACAGAACCATCTTAGCAGCTATCCTTGTACACAAGGCTGGGGCTGGCCAGGCAGACATGCACCTAATCAAACTTGGAGGGGAGATGGCGGGACACCTTGGCAAAAGTCCTGTGTGTAAGCAGCGTACCTTCACCAAGTCTCTCTCCCCCTCTGGATGGAGGGCCCGAACAGCATCTCCTGCTCACCCACCCCTGCCCACCCTGCTTACTTTGTAACTTCCTTGCTGAAATGATCTCTAAGGACTGTCTGTGTCTCCTTCCCCTTCCCCTTCCCTTCAAAAATAACCAACTGAACCCAACGTGTGCAGCCTATCAATGCCAGGGACCCTGGGAGAAGTTCAGTGGAGCTATGGGGTGGGGCTCAGAATTGCCACCGAGGCTCCTGGGGACAGGGCTGTGGGATGTAGAAGTCAGTTCTGTTAATAGCAGACAGAGAGAGAAATTGAGGAAGCTACCCACAATGTGCAGAACACAAGCCAGCAGCTCAACAGCAGAGAGAGGCATCAGAATATTTGCTGAGGAGCAACTTTTGTTCCCTGGTGGTACTGGGACTGCAGTCGTACTGTGCTGACAACCGATAAGGGAAACATGACAGTCCCTTGGCCCACTGTTTCCCTGGAACCCAACAATGGAGTAGAACAGTTTTGAGGGATTGGTAGGGGCCACGGGGGGGGGCATATTTTCTGTTTAATCTTAAGTGCAGCCCATTCCAGTACAGGCCAACCAGTGGGAGCTGAGGGTCATGGCAGGGACTTTGTGAGTCTGTCTGGAGTGGGAGTTGGGTGAGGTTTGAAAATGATCTCAGAAGGCAGACTGGAGGAGGCTGCCTTGCCACATGTTCCAGCTATAGAGGACTCAATTTCAGTCAGGGAGCAAACTCACAGCTTCCTGCATAGGCAGTGGAACAGACAGAACCCAGGAGGGAACCCCAGGAACTCATGGGGACTAGCAAGGAGGGTTGGTGTGCATTTGAGAGCTTCACCCTATAGGCAGTTTCCCAGTCCCCTGGGGTGGGACCACTCTGCAGTGAGGCCTGTCTTTGACACCCTCCAGATCAGTGGGAGGTGTGGAGGGCTAAAGCATCCTCATCTAAGTTCTTTTAAGGCCTTTGGAAGATGCAGAGGGAAATTTGGACATTAGAGGGACTATAGGAAAAACTCCTTCAGATTGAGGCAGATGGTGCAAACACCTTTAATCCCAGCACTTGAGAAGCAGAGGCAGTAGGATCTGTGTGAGGTTAAGGCCAACCTGGTCTACAGAGTGAGGTACAGGACAGTTAGGGCTACACAGAGAAACCATGCTTCAAAACAAAAAAATCAACCAAACAAACAAATGAAAAACAAAACAAAACAAAACCCTGGTAAAACCATGAGCTTCCTCAGATGAGGAAAGTGAAGCCCAAGGGGGTGCCAGATCTCAGGTTCCAGGTTTGATTGATCCTTTCTGCTCCAGTCTAAAACCCTCCTAGTTTCCCCCTTATCTCCTTTGGGCAATGTGCTCCCTGCCTTTGGCTCTTGGGCAACAGCTGGTCCCACTCCACCCCAACCCCCAGCTTCCCCAGGGACTTTGCAGTCGCCCTCGCTGACCTGAGGCTTAGGGTCCGGAAAATTAAACTGCGAAAAGATAAACATTATTTCCAGTCGGCTTTGCAGGATTAACGCTTGTAATAAAGAGCATTAGCTGAAGGTTTCTTTCAAGGCGCTCTCTACCATACCCCCTCCTTGGTCCAGGTAGACACTCCACCCCCTCCCCAGGAGACTGTTGGGGAAGCTGTTGATACTCCTTGTAGGATCTAGTCATTGGGGGTGTGGGGGCTTTTCACATTGAGTCAGCATTAGGAAGCCCAAACTGCAGATGAGAGCCTGCTAAATCCAAGGTCGGGACCAGGACTTTATCTCCATCTAGGCATAGTGAGCACTGGGAAAGGGGCAGGGTTGGAATGAGATTTGTTAGTCCTCCTTCCAATGCTCAGGGTCTCCCCCCAGAGCTAATGGTGAACCCCAAGGCCTGAGAATGGCACGTCTGAGCCCCTGATTATCCCAGCCTCAGGTCCTCAGCCACAATCTGTTCCCACTACCTCTGCCTACCCTGAGAGCCTCCTGCAAATCTCCACCATAATCTCCCAGAATCATATTTTGAATACACTTTTGATTAAATGCAGTGGTGGGGGTAGGGGTCCTGGAGCCTGCTGTTATCCACAGACAGCTGGCCATCAAAGTTCTTTAGAGTAAGAGTCCATCCCACACTATGATCTTAGACCCCCAAAGTCCATGGATAGCTAAAATGCCCTTTGTTTTTCTGGGTAGCACCAGGGGCTAGCCTGCAGATGACAGTGGAAGTTATATAGGAAGCCTTCCTGTTTTCCTTCCTTCCCTGTTTTCCCTTGTGTGCCAGATATCACTCACTATATGAGCAGTGAACTCACTAGGTGACTGTATTTACATGTATGTTTACATGCTATATTTACATAACCTCAAATTGTGCCACCTAGTTAGCGATCACCAGAACATCTGGAGTCTTTATTGTGTGCCAAGTTCAGTGTCTTTTGTCTTAAGTCTATTTGAGTGCTATACCAGAACACTGGGAGACTGGCAAACAGTAGAATTATATTCCTCACAGTTCTGAAGACTGGAGAGTTCAAGCTCAAAACACCAATCGGACCTGTTCTCAGGTTTCTAGGCAACACTTTTCATTGTATCCTCACATGATAGAAGACAGTGTTATCTGGGAGTGTAACAGAAAATTTAATTTCAAACACTTATATTTATTAATACTTAACAAACACCTGTAAAATACCTATATCCTAATATCTAATATCTAAAACCTAATACTTATAATCAATTATATCCAAGAACACCTAACCAACCCTATCTTAATTTTCCTAAGAGGATATTAATATTCTTAGCTCAGGTCCATGAGGGAAAACTTGATTTTAGCAGTCTGGCAGTCAGAGTAGGCAGTCCCTTTCAAGCTTAGCAACTGTTGGGCTTAATATTACCAGTTTGTATGGTCAGTTTATTTCAATGGCTGGATTGTGGCTGGTTTATAAGACCAGACTGTTTTAACCGATAAACTTGAGGTTGGCTTCCTCTATCAACTGAGACTCATTTCTATAGTCTCCTCAGCCGTGTATGCTTCACCATGGCCTGCAATCTTCGAATTCTGCCCACCTTGTTCAATTTCCTGCACTCTCAGGGCCCTGAACATATGTCCTTAGTGTCCAGTTTTCTCTCAGCAGGTTCTATGCCATGCCTTTCCTGCCAGCCTTCTTAGACTGGTTTACTGGACGTGCCTCAGGCTATTGCAGCCTAAATCCTGACGACTGGCATACCTTGCTGTAACACTTCTCCAGTCTGCATTGTCTTCTTAGTCTGTGAGGGCAAGAGGAAGACCGCTGCATGGAGCTCTCGGGTTTATATATAGCATCATCTCACCATCCTTGGCAATTTCGAGGGCCCACAAGATCTTGCACGATATCCATCAGTCTCTGCGGCTTCTCGAGGCAACCAATGTCATCTGCGACTTGTGCGGTTTCTTAGCCATATCCCTTCAATGACGCATTTTGTGTTTCTCAACAGAGTTGTGGCCTAAACTGGTCTCCATCCATCTCGGCCTCAAACTCCAAGCAATACCACGCTCCTCCTTACATTCTGCCAGATGCCAGGCTGAACTGCATGCTAATTTCACTAAAGAGAACTAACTCCCACCACATGGGAGTCTTTTTTGTAAGATTTCTAATTGGTTCAGGGGTTCAGGGGACATTAACATCAGTACCTCGTGACTTTCCATGCCATCATATTGGGAGTTAGGTTTCAGCATATACTTTTAGGGTTAGGCCCAAACACAATCTTACCACATTTTATAAATGTGTGAGTTCACACACACACACACACACACACACACACACACACACACACACACACAGCAACACTTTAAAGAAGCAATGCTCCATTTGACGGTATGCTGATCTAATGAGTAAGGAAATTGGCTGATGGAGGTTTGGTAGCTCAGGGTCAGGCATCCATCCACTAGGTAAAGAAGTCAGGCTCTTAGTAAGATGGATTCTTTAGCCACAAGGCTCATCTATCATTTTTTATTTCCTTTATTCAATTACTAAGAGCATGGGTTTCACAGACTCTATGAACCTATTATTTTGTACTCTGGGAGAGGCTGCCTTCCTTTCTCCTCAGGAATGTCTAGTGGGAAAGGGCTTCCAGTTCATCCTTGACCACACTACACCCTGAGAGGGAGCATCCTTTGTCTACCCCACTGCTTACACGACCCTGGAACCTGCTGTCTCGGACACTACTGGTCAGTACAGGACAAAAATCAGCTTGTAACTGAAGATCCACGCAGGATGTAGTGGGCTAGACTATGTGACCATTTTAGGATATGTGACCCTTTAACAAATGCCACAGGAAGTGTGAAGGATTTCTGAGTCCTGGGGGCTGAAACTCAAATGTCCAGATGCTAAACTTGGCACCAAGGCACAGGACAGATACTGTTAGCTTAGAATGAATCCCTTCCCAGCACCAGGGCAAGGGTCAGGCTAACACACAGCTCTTTCCTGACCTACCTAGTTCACACCTGAGTACTAGGAAGTTCTTTCTTCTTGGACCAAACTGCCTCTTACATGAATTCTAGATTTGTGCCCAGAACTTTTCATGATTCTTTTTTTTTTTTTTTCTGTTACTTCTCATGCATCCCTCCTGGATGGTGACTGTAAGGCATCTTACTCAGGGGTCAGAATGGGAAGTGAAGCCCACTAGGTATCTCTCAGTGACAGAGCAGAGAACCAACCTATCAGCATCAGTTTACTCTTTGAGAGTTAAATTATGCAGAGGGCAAAAGATCTTCCGGGATCTCTGCCTCAAATCTGAAAGTTTAGAGGTGGAGCCCGGAATCATAGGTGCTGAGCCTGGGAACAGTGTGGAAGACAGAGGGAAGAAGGCTTAAGGTACAGGGACGCCCTTGGAGAGGAGGAGCAGTTTCTCCTGGTCTATTTGCACCACAGGGCAACCATGCTTAACAGTAATTAATTGTATGTTTCAAAATAGCTAGTGAGGGGGACTTTGAAAGGTCCGAGAGAAGGACATAATAAATATTTGGGGTGATGGATATAACAGACTCCTTGGTCTGGCCCTTACACATCATAAACTGTACTGAAATGCCACATGAGTGTGTTCCATATAGTTACTATCATAGTTTTTTTTTTTTAAATCAAGCATAAATGTCACTCCATATAATGTTACTCATACCTAGCCTGTGTCTCCTGTGGTAATGCTTATACCTTAGTGACTTAATCTGTATTATTGAGGAACATTGCTCTGGTGTGAATGTATCTCCCAAAGTTTATGTATTAAAAACTGACTCCCTAGGCCTGGGGAGGCATTTTATGGGTTAAGAGTACCTAGTGTGCTATAATGAGGACTGGAGTTTAGATCCCAGCTCGAAAATAACAAGTCTGGAAGTCCAGTGCATGCCTGTAACCTGAGCTTTGAAGGGGCAGAGACAGGGACATCATTGAGGTCTGCTGGCTCTCAGTCTGGCAGAGATAGCCTGGGCCTCAGGTTCAGGGAAAGACTCTGCCTCAAAGGAATGGAGGAGCATGGTGGAAGAGGACACCTATCGCCCTCTTCTGGCCTCTATAATCAAACACCCTCTCTCATGCACATACATTTGTACACCTTCACATACACAGGTAAACAGACAAACAAACAAATCTAAAGTGAATACTTGGAAATACATTGCCCTAATACAAGATTGGTATTTGGATGACTGTGAAAAGTTCTTAGAGTTAGAAGAGGTGGGTAGAGTACCAAGGTGCCATTTGTGGCATGATAGAAGAGACAGAGAGTTTTCTCTCTCTCTCTCTCTCTCTCTCTCTCTCTCTCTCTCTCATTCTTACTGGCTGCGATATGATGCTTCAAGAAGCCTTCATTAGATGCTAAACAGATCCAAGTACAATCCTCTTGCACTTCCTAGACTCCAGAGCTATTAGCCAAATAAGTTATTTTTTTAAATCAATGTACACAGTATCCGGTATTTTGCCATGGAGACTTCCCTTAGGTGGACTGTCTCCAAATTCCAAGCAGGCTTTAATTAAAGTTAACAGATATCTTCCCTGGACAATGGGGTGGGTCATGATAATGGTAATGTGTATATAGTCATGTCCTCAAACCTGATGGTGCATATAGTCAGCCAGGGAAGTATGTGGTTTGTTTAGTGACCATTTTAATGTTAATAGCAATACCTAGGCTTACTCTAGAACCCTTAAGCAGTATCAGTAGAGGTCTGGTCCCACTGTTTTTCCAAGTTCCTAAGTCTTCCAGCATACAGCCAACTTTGAGAACCAGTAAACTATGGCCAGTCTGTTCCTTTCTCCCAGCTCTAGCATTTTCTAAATAAGCATGGGGCAGGTATGGTGTGGGGTACTCTGCTCATTGACTGAAAGTCTGAAGTCTGAACAGGACTCTGATCCTACACTGCTCACAGCTCTTCACACGATGGCAGCTGAGTTTCCAGAACAACAGCCCCCAGTGACCTTGGTTAGAAGTTATCTCTTGCTGACAAATGCTGACATCATTTCAGCAGTATCCTATTGGTCAGGCTATGAAAGAGGAGGGGAATTTGACATTACCACTTCATGGAAAGAGTAGCAAAGTAGCCATCTTTACCAAAACTGCATCACAGGTTAGTGCTGGTGAAAGCTGAGATTTGAATGCCCGTCCAGACTTAGCTCCCATGCAGTGAGCCATCGCATGCCATACAATGGTGCCTTAGACCACAGAAGGTCATTTTCTCATAGTTCTTGAATCAGGAAAGTCCAAAATCAAGGGGCCAGATGATTCCCTTCTTTTCTAAGTTCTCTTCCTGGCTTGAAACGATTGCTTCTCATTGTGTTACTATAGAGAGTTGGCCCCTTTGCTCTTCTTACAGGGACAAAGCACAATCAGATCAGTCCCTTATGACCTCGTTTAACCTTTGTCATCTCTTAGTGGGTTTTGTCACTAAATATAGTAAAAGGGAGGTTCAACAGGTAAATTTAGGGGACACAACAATCCAGTATTTACTAGACTTTAACCCAGAAGCCAACATGAAAAGCATGGTCAGGGAGAAGCTCCATGAGCCACCAGACCCTGGCATACAGGGTCTAGTTGAGGCAGGGATTGTGCCTCATCCACATCTTCCCACTGGTGGCCTGGCCTGGCTAGCACAGCTTCTGTGCCCTGGGTGTGGCACCAGAAAACAAAGATGTGCATCACGTGGCTTCATAGAAATCGTCTACTCCATGAGTGAGGAAGCAGAGTCTTAAGTAAGTCCAGAGTCATAAATAAGTCCGTTGTCCAAGATGCAACAATCAGGACATGATAGAATGCTAATGCTAGATGAGCTAAAGAGACTGGACGTGTCACTCAATGTAGGGTGTTTGCCTCCCATGCTTAAGACCATGAGTTAAAATCTACAGAAATGGGAAAAAGGGGAGTGAAGGTGAGGAAGGTCAGGAGTCAGACTGAGTTCACTCCGAAGTCCTACTCTACATCGAGAGGAAGAGCACAGCTGTATGTGCATGCACGAGTATTCCTACGTAATGGTAAAGGGGCAACCTTGAGTGTGATTCCTTAAAAGCCATCTAGCTTAGTTTTTGAGACCTGGAGCTCACTGAGGAGGCTAGGCTGGCTGGCCAGTGAGCCATGGAGTCCACCGGTCTCTGCTTCCCCAACACTGACATTACACTCCACTATGCTTGGCTTTTGACATGGACATGGGGGATGGGACCCGGGTCCTGTGCTTTCACAGCAGGCAATCTCCTGACTTAACTACCCCTTTTACCCCAAGAGCATACAGCTTTTAGGACCAGACCACTTGGGTTTGAATCTTAGCTCTGCCATTTACTAGTTGGGTAATCTCAGGCAAACCACCTAACCTCTCTGGACCTCAATTTCTTCACTTCTGGAATGGAAATCATAACAATATCTGCCTCACAGGACTGCTGTGAGGATTAGACAGCTAATATGTAAAGTACCAGGATGGTGTCTGGACTGCAGTCAGCAGAGCAGCTGGGACAACTCTCCCATCTCCTGTACTCCAGCTGTCCTTGCCAACGCCTGGAATCTCCAATGTGTCCCTACTGCTTGTTATGCCAAGTGGATGTCTCAGTCAAATGTGTCCCTCTTACCTAGAGCAAAGACATGGGGTCATTCACTCGGGGATCCATTTAGGGAGAAACCTCACCAAGCCAGTTTTACGAATCGCTCACACTTCCCCTTAGGGAGATTAATGACACCAACTGCCCGCGGTCAGTCTTTCTGTGGTCACAGCTAATGACTTCAACCCTCAACACGTTTCCTCAGCATTTGCGTCAGAAAATCATTCCAAACAGCAGGACTGTTTTAATAGCCACTTGGTACTAATGACGCCTTTTAAGTGCATAAAGAGAATCTCTAAGTAGCAAACGGGCAGCCCATCGACTAGGGACAACAGTTATAGACATTGGTCGCACTGTACAAGGTCAGAATACAGCTGCACGTGGAGACCATTACTTGGTCTACAGCGGGGGGACATTTTTACTCCCTATTGTTCTCCAGGCATCCTCTGGAGCCCTGTTTCTTGTGGGCTCTGCGTGCATTTCAGAGTTTACCAGCCCAGACCACTTTTCATCACACTTTGATGATTTAGGCCAATATGCAGACTTGTACTGTTTTTACTCAGATTGTCAAAAGGGGGCTGAATTTTGCATATTTAAATATTTTCAGAGTATATGGACATATTTTATGGCATCTTACTATTTATGTTCACTCTCCAGTCGGAACCAGCTCTCCAGGACACAATCCAAGGACACACCATGAATGAGCTTGGAGGTGTGACCATGTGGACCACGCAGAGGAAGACACACACAAGCTGGGTTCCTATTCTTCGCTCCTAAATCTGTAGTCCTAAGTGATGGTGAGAAAGCCCCTTAATTAACCATTCAGCTAGCTTTCTTTCCTTTTCTTTCTTCTCTGTATAAGGTTTTATTGATTCTCAGAGAGTTTCTTACAATATATCAAAAAATTTTCATCCTACATTTCCCCCTTTTCAAACTCCTTCCAGAACCTCTCCTACCCCTTACCTAAACACTTTCATGTTCTCTCTCTCTCTCAAAAACAGAAAAAAACTAAACAAACAGGTAGACACACACACACACACACACACACACACAGAACCACTCATGGTCCAACTCCTGTCTGACTACATCTGAGCATAGGGTCTTTCCTAGAGTGTAGGTGATATATTCAATGTCACTCCAGTGAAGAGAACCGATTTTCCTTCTCCCAGTAGATATCAGCTGAGAATGTTTTCTTAGATAGAGGTGGGAAACTGTGCCCCCTTCTCCTTTCCACGCTGGGATTTTTGTCTGGCTTGAGTTTGTGCTGGTCTTGTACATGCTATCACAGTCTTGGTGAGCTCATGTGTGCACCTGCCTTCCTGTGTCTATAAAATCCTGATTCTTTGAAGTCACCCCCCCCAACATCTGGGGCTTTATAATATGTCTGCATCTTCTCCCACATAAATTCCTGGGCCTCGAGGGACCTTCAAATATTTCTGAGCTCCTGTTTCTTCCAAGGTAAAATCAAGAAAGACTAGAAGTAAGAGCCATCATGGGTTGATGCTGGTCAAGAGTGTGTATTTAGTCAGAACTGATACACATAATCACCAAATGCCTGCCACTGAGTTTTTCAGGTAAGGTTGAGCTTCCTGAGGAAGGGACAAGTAGCCACTGTTGTCATTCATATCCTTGCCCTGATATGGCCTGGTCTAGTCCATATAGTATGGTCTCAACTCTGCCTCTAATGGGCCACTCTCTTGATGGCCCACCTGGGCATGTGCTAATTATCATCAACAGAAGCATTGTTCTGTGTGACTCCCACCAGCCAGGCCTCCTCCTCGAAAGGGCTGCCTTCCTTTTCCCTACATCTCCTCTCTTAACACAAGCTGTCACTTCCCGTGGACCCAGGTCTAGTACTAGGAATTGGCCATTTTATCTAACTCTTGACTATTCATCTTCTGGATCTTTCCAGGAATACTCCAACCTTTCATATCTATTGATGATACATGTTGGCATGTTGCCTCATCTTTGAAGCTGGGAGAGAGCAGGAAGTGGGGCTCCCACAGGAAGGCGCATTGCCAAAGGGTTATATAGAGACTTTCACCAACCAAGGAGCAAGGGGATGAGCTAAGTGGGAGAGAAGCAGAGAGGAACCCAGATTGGGACCAGACATGAAATGAGGACATGAAGATGGATGTTGCTGAAAGAACTGGGTCATCAGCTCAGGGCCACCAGGTTGTAGAGCAAACATGTTTAGAAACCTGCAGAATTTAAGTCCTTTAACGGAAGGCATTCAGGAACTCGCTTCAGTGCACACCACGCCTGCCATGGAAAGAAGGAGGGTACAGTTGCTGCATTTTTACAAAGCAGAATGCTTAAGCATACCTTCGAACTGAAGCCTACACACTTCTCATCTGGGCTACGGCTGGCATCAGCTGTGGGAAGTGGAAGCAGCCGCAGCAGGGTGGTAAGAGCTGCTCCCACACCAACCTCAACCAGTTCTCAGCTACTCTCCAGCCCCATCTCACAACTGTGGCCTCTGACATATGACTCTTGACCTTTCTGTCAGGTGCCATTAAATGGCTTGAAGTTAAAATGTTAATTATCATTAATCATCTTTTATGAAATGGCTTTGCCCATCCATAAATCCAGAGAGAATGGCCTCATCCACAGATCTGACAGTCCACAGAATACTGGCCATCAGGGGAGATGACTACGTGTACAGATCTTTCTGGAGGTGTAAGTCACAAAGAAAAGAAATTAATGCCTACAGGTGGATATCAATAATGGGAAGTGGCACAGAACAAAAGAAAGAGGGAGATAAAGGAGATCTGGGGAAACACCAACTCCAGTCTGCATGTGCCCACTATGACCCCTGTGCAGAAACTGAAATAAAGGTCACACTTGTCAAACAAACAAACAAACAAACAAACAAAAAAAAACAGTAACAGTCATTTTTGCATGCTATTTCCTAAGGAGAATTGCTCTCTTAAGTGGCTATTATGAAATGGCATATTATTATGACTATTTTCATGACTAGCACAAGGCAAACCTCCAAAACATCCCTGCAGGAAAAACAAAAGAATGAGGAGGGAACAGGAAGTCAGAGAAGGAAAAGAGGGAAAGGACCGGGGCAAGGGAGGGATGTAAAGGAGACTCACTGGAAGACACCCTAGTAAGAAGAGCCTGAACTCCTGTCCTAGAGTTCAAGATTCCTCACTTGGGTGGCTCCATGACTATTTTGGGACATACAGTGGACTGCAATTGCTTTTCTCACTTTTCCTCAAAAAACAAAAACAAAAATAACAACAACAAACCTCTTTAAAGTGCTATAAAAAAATCTTTCAGAATTGATGTTTTTAGAAAGCTCAACCATGAGTATTTTGGGGTACATTGGGGTACCTCTTTTTAGTCATTGTTAAAAATAAAGCTTTTTATCATCATACGTTACATATGAATACAAGATGGTGTCAGGCTCATGTACCAAAATGGGAATGGTGGTCATCCAAGGAAAAGGGAATTACATTTTAATAGTTCTTGCTTATATATTTTTATCTTTTCAGATTTGCTGTGGAACTGTGATTTACAATAAAAATATATAAAAATATCTCTGTGTCTCTTTGCCTCTGTCTCTGTCTTTCTCTCTGCCTCTGTGTCTGCCTCTGTCTCACTGTGTGAGTGTGTACAATGACAGATGGAAAGAAAAGGCTGATAGTACTTGCTAAGACTGTCCTATGGAGCATCTGATAGGAAATACCCCATTGTTTGGAGTTCAATGCTTTGGACACTGGAAATCCTGTCAGGGGTGTAATGAGACACTACTGTGCTGTCAGGCTTCATAACTGAACCCCTCTGGGTGACCAAATGCTGGAGTAGCCTGAAGACATGATAGAGTAACTCCCAAGTGAGGACACAAGAAAACAAAAAGGCTCTCTGTGGGACCCATGGTGATTTAAGGGACCCCCTTGAACTTAGTGGTCAGTAGCACAGTGCATCGTACATGCCCAGACAGTGTCTGGAAGATGTCACTCTGCGTTTTCATCAGGTCCCTAAAGGGAGAGCTTGGAGGTGTGTATTGCTAATAGATAAACACTTTTCAAACATGCACTACAAATACAGGCCCTTGTGCAAATGGCATGCATGTCTTATGGTACACTAACGACATGGATTTACACCAAACATTTATTTAAAAGCCAGAAAATGAGAAAGTCTAGTATCTTATGTCTCAAAGGATCATGTACAACTCCCCTGTGCTGCTGCTCCACTAGAATCAATAAGAAGCTGCTGACTCCAGGCCCCATAGCCAACATAACCCCCACTTAGGATGCCAAGTTCCATGAACAGGAAATAAGGACCCCTGGATCAAAATATACAGCAAGTCTATAAAACACTTCCCAGCATCCTGAAGACACAGACAGACTTCCTCCTGGCAGAGTTTTTCTAGAACCTGCTGCTTGTGGCTCCTGTACTCACAGCCCCCAAGCTACAGCCTGGTCTCAGCTTTCACTTGAAACAGCAGTAGCTTTCCTCTTAGGGTTTAGTATAGCAAACAGATGGACCCACAGCATGGATGGTTATGAGAGTTCATTTCCTACAGTGACCCCGGTTCTCACCTTTCTGACATATGCTATGTCCTTGTTAATTTCAGAATATCAGGGGGACACTGACCATTTTCTGTCATCCCCCCATTCACCATCTCTAAGTGAAAATGCACAGAGAAATTTTCAGAAAAGGCTAATTTGAACCTACCTCTGCCTGGGCCTTCTCACTGCGTGCTTGAGGAATTTCTTTTCCCTAGAGAATCTCACACCTTCCACAGCAAGAGAGCAATATAGTGCCCTTTACTTAAGTCATCTTTGGTGGTTTTCTTTCTTTCAGATCTTTAATATGAACCCCCACACAGGCTTCACAGGGAAGAGAACTTACAAAACAACCTGCTTGGTAACACGGGTACAGAAGTTCTACAGGAATGTTAGGAAGTTGAGTCCAGTGATGAGTATCTACAAACAAAAGGGTTTGGAGGAGCAGAAATCTCCAGGGAAAATATTAAGAGAAGAACACCTTCACTTACGAAGATGTTCATTGAAAATCATTTAAATGTTTAAAACTGTATGTGATGGTTGATGCCATCAACTAGATGGGATCTGCAGTCACAGAGGAGACAAGACTCCAAGCACACATGTGAAGGACTGTGTAGATTAAGTTAGTTAACTTCTGAGCAAGCCTGTGAGGAAGGCCTAGATGAGATGAACGATGGGGCGATAATACACCTCACCTGGCGTGGGACTCTGGGCTAAATAAAAGGAGAAAATGGCCCAACTCTAGCATCCTTCTCCCTTTGCTTCCTGACTGCAGACTGTACAATCAGCTGCCTGGAGCTCTGGCTGCCATGCCTTCCAGACCATGATAGACTTTTCCCCTGAAACTGAGAGCCAAAACAAGCCTTCCCCTCTTAAGTTCCAGTTGTCAAGCATTTTTAACACAGAAACAAGAAAAGTAGACAGGACAATGTTTTTTTTTTTGACAAAAAAAATTAGCTAAATTAATAAATAATAATCGTGGATATTTATAAGGTACAAACAGATTTTTGTCCAATGTTTGGAAAACATTTACATCATGTCATGTGGCGGAGTCTCGGGGTCTCTAGCAAAGCTTTTTCAGATTCAAGGTTTATCTTGGTTCCCTCCCCAGCTAGGAATATGGATAGGAATTTATTCTGAAAGTTAATAGGAATTGATTCAGCCAGAAGCCCCCAAGGAGAAAAGCACTGTGCCCTGTAGCCTCTGGGATCCTTGCTTTCAGCTGGGTTTTCCTCCCAGGGAAAGTCTTCATCCCAAAGCTAACCTAATCAGAGGCAACTGTGACAACTTGGCCAACCACACTGCTCCCTTTGGGACATCTCCAAAAGCTCACCCCAGCTTCCTGTGCAATCAGAGTAGGACTCTGCACACATCGCAGCTCAACTTGTCCCCTAGTCCAGTTCCAGACAGGTCAAAGTGTCCTATTCCTCAAACTTGGAGAATGAGTGGGCTTCCTGGCCACCCATGTGACTTCCCAGCAGGAAAAGAAATTGGGCCCAGAGAGCAAAATGATTGACTCCCGAGAGCAGGAATCAGGAGGCTCATCTCCTCTGTTCACCTTCACTTCTTCCAACGGTCATGAAGAGCCATTTGTGCAAGTGGTTTGTAGCAAGCTTCCTCTCAGAGTTCCAGGGACCCTGGAGGAGCTTCACTGTCACTCACAAAGGAGTCGGCAAATTTTTCCTCTTCTGAGATAGTTTGGAAACATTTCATCATTCCTTGAGAAATTATCTTTAACTGAAAAAATACTATTCAAACAGTCTTTTTATTTAAAAAATAAAAACAACTCTAAAGCCAACACATGCTCCATAAAACTGACTCATAGCACTGATAAACACCCCAATCACAAAGATTAAATATGACAAAAATCTATCTTTTGCTCTTACCATGTGTAATCCTATGTTTCCTACCTTTCCTGCTCTCTCCTAAGCACAGGGCAGAAACCCTGCTCTTCAGGTCTAGACCCCAGCCCTCCACACATAGCTTTCTAGGTCCCAGGAGGAGGAAAAGGAATAAAGGGTCACATAAGCAGAGAGACAGGACTGGGATTGGTACTCAACCTTTGATCGGTTTTCATTGGCCAGAATTTAACCACATGACCTCTCAAGGAAAGCTGGCAAATTCTGTGCAGTTGGGTTGTCTGAGCTCAATGGGCCAGACACTCTAGCAAAGCTTTTTCAGACACTAAGCTGTCCCCTTTTGGCCAGAGTTCTGGACATATTTCATGCTTTCAGCAACTGGGTGTGTTACCTTCAAATCTTTTCTTTTCATCCCTTAATTTTGTAGAACTTCACACAAATACTTATGGGAGAAACACACCAAAACTAGTGATGTTTACATATTTGTAGACAGTTTTATTACAAGAAAAGTCAAGGACCAATAAAGCTGAAAAGCACCAGCTGCAGCCCAGGGGAGGCTAATAGGGAAGAGAAGGGGAGAAGCCACACCACGGGAGCCAGCATGGAGTTCAGACACATGGCAGCAAGCAGCTGTATGACCAGGAGGGAACCATAAGAGGAAGAGGAAGGAAACCTAGAATGTTAACAGGAAATTCTTATGTGTAGGATTTGGAAGTATAAAGAAGGAAGCTTTGAAAAGAAAACAGAAAGATTAAAAAAGAAGAAGGAAAATTTATGCTTTTCTGAATAATTCAAAAAAATGAGCAGACCTACCACAGTTAAGTGGCTGGAGGGTGTAAGCTTCTGCTCTGTGGGGACAAGGGATTTTGGGAAGGAAAAGTACAGTATCTCATTAAAAGACTAATTATTCCACCTATCTCTCTAGTAAGGATAAAATGAGATGCCTTCCTAGGAGTAGTCCCTTAACCAAAGAGATTGAGCTAGCCCAGCTGGCCAGGACACTAGCCCAGAAGTCTGAGTAAATGATTATGGGTAGTTTACATCCATGTTCAGATGAGTGGCATGCATTTAACCCAGGTTTGGTGACACACAGACAGCATTTAGGCCAATTTATGCTTGAAAATAAAATCCTAAAAAACCACCCAATGCTTTAGTAATATGTATGTATTTCAGTGTGCTCTAATAAAATCAGGTTTTCCTTTCCTTTTTTTTTTTTTTTTTTTTTTTTTTTTTGGTTGGTTGGTTGGTTAGTTGGATTCATATTGGATGATATAGTGGTTTTATATTTAGGTATTTTGGGGTGGTCTGCTGGTCACACTTCCAATCCCTCACTAGGTTTATGACGCTCCCTCCTATATACCTCCTGTGGGTGCTGGCTGCAGGTAGGGATGTAGGGTAAACCTGCTATAACCCACCCTTGAACAGATTGCAGTCTATATATACTATTATATACTAAATATATACTAAATACTAAAATATATACTATTAAACTTCAGCATCATCCTCAGGCTGATTGTTCAAGTCATAAGACACAGGCAGAACTCTATCAATGGCAAGAAGGAAGGATGTGTGCCTCCCTTCCTTAGTAATCACAGGGAACATGGCACTGGGTGGGGCATAGGCAGCCATGACAGGGTGTATTGTGTGCAACTGTAAATTCACACAGGTCCATTTGTATCCATTAAATGTGCATGAATCTGCCTGAATTACAGGTTTGCAAACACACTACTTCCACTCTACCCCCAAGGAGAGTAGACTGTAATCTGTTCAAGGGTGGGTTGTAGCAGGTTTACCTCACATCCCTACCTGCAGCCAGCACCCACAGGAAGTATGTAGAGGGGAGTGTCAGAAACCTAGTGAGGGATTGGAAGTGTGACCAGCAGACCAAGGATTCTTTTGTCCTGAATCTTAGGAATAGGGAGACATGCTAGGCCCTGGATATTTACCCTTCTTTCTGGCTGATGGAGAAAACCCTACAGAACAATGTAACAAGGGAAAAACCTGTTGTGAGCCTGGAGTCAGGGACCTAGAGTCTAAGGTTTCATCTATCACCTAATCCCTAATAGAGTATAGCTTACTGCTTCCCTTACAAGCCTTAGTGAGGGTCTCTAGTACTGAGACAAATGATCAAGAAGCTTGGCAACTTATGTTTACAATAACCAGCAAGCTCAATGACTGGAGGAACATTATCTCCCAGAGAGGACAAGGACCATGTGGACATCTGAGGCAAGCGAGTGCTGGAGGACCTGCTTGGGAGACACAGCACTGAAGGGTTCTCCGGAGTAGGCGACAGAGGTCTGTACCAGATCACTGGAGCAAACCAGGATGGGCTAAACATCCTGTAAGTGTCGGAGGATGAAGAGGAAAGCTGCAGAGTGAGTGAGGCTTGGATGTCCTCCATCCCGAGCGGTTCTGGAGATGTTCTTTAGTTTTGCTGACTGTATGGCCAGAGGATTGAGCTTCTGCAGGTATCCAACTAGTGGGTGTCCTCTCTTGATCAGAACCCCAAAGGCAGAGCATCCACAGGACTTAGCTGAGCCACGTGTCCCTCCAGAGCATCCTCATCTTGACTAGAGAACAGCAGGCACCCTGGGTCAAAGTTTCCTCTGGTTCACTCAAGTGGGGGAAAACTTCTCAAATGAAAATTGGGGTGCAGGAAGCAGGGAACACCACTGAAGGGGTTAAGAGGTGTGGGTTCAGGGAGCCCAAAGGAATGTTGCAACACCCACAGAATAGCAGCCGCGGGAACCATTTATCATCCTTGGCCCAGAGGAGCTTAATAGGAATTCCTAATGGGAGCTGAGATGTAACCAGTTGACTACGGAGTTGAGGAGTTGAGGCTGGGTCAGAGGAAGACACCACTACCAAGCACACTCAAAGGAAGAATGCCAGGGACCCAGGGGTGCCTATCTCCCACACCTGTCAATCTTCTTCTGGTGCTTACCAATAGAAATCCAAAGGGCCGCTGGTGATCCGGTCTGTAGAGGACAGCTACAAAGGACACAGAACAGGGCAAAGAATGGCAGAAAATGGTTCTGGAGGGGCAGGTGGAAAAATTGGTAACGGAGGTGCTGTGGGAAGAAGGCAGAAGAGATGCCAGCTGCTCCATTTCAGAAGACAGGAGGAAAGCAGAGATGAAGTGATGGGAGGTAGGAGGAGAGGACACAGAGTTTCCCAGCCAGAAGCTCGGGATTATTAGATGAGAGCTTGGACAGCGAGGAAGCTTGGCTTCGATTCTTGTTTTTAAAAGCCCGCCTTCATTAAGGTGATTGTGCTCAATACAGACAAGTGCCTTTCTTCCCACGGAGAAAATGAAAGCCCCAAGAAAGTTTGAGTCAGGCAGTCCCCAGAGATGTCCCACTGAGTAGGGCTGTTTCTCTTTGCCAGTGTGAGGAATATTGCAGACCATAATGTGACACAGTAGGCCACTTTGTCACCACCCCCACCTCTGAAGAATAAGAGCTAATCGGAACCCTAGTGAGGTAACAGCCATAAAAGCAAGGCTCTTAGCTGAGATTGAGGGGAAGCTACCTCTTTAGCAACTGCATTTCCTTCACGTGTGGAAGGAAGGAGTCCCCAGCCAAAGACTTGGTCCTTGGCAAGTCCTGCTGAAGTGACATCATTGCTGTCTGGAATGATGGCTGGGGAGAAGAGAGCAGCACTCTACAAATCCCATGCCTTGCCACTTGCCCTGCGTTTTCACAGGGGCTTTGTCCCTGGCCCGGCCTCTTCTGCTCTGCCATTGCTAGCTTCCTAAGGCTCTTCTCTTCCACTAAGTCAGCTGGCCTCACTAAGATGCAACAGAGCTTCCAGGGGGCTTTCAGGAAACTATTCTTTTTTTCTTTCTTGATAAAAAGAAGAGATATGTATAAGATCTCTCACCTCTAACCTCTGGTGTGCCCTGCTTCTGCACAGGTCATGTGAAGCCCTGAGGCCCTGGGAAGAGATCACGAGGGTCTGCCTGCATTCTAAGTTAACACTAAAAGTCTCAACCTCCAGACTCAAGCCCTACTCCGCCATAGCTGCTCACGGGCTTTAAGCTATCTCCAGTTTGGTTTTCTGTTATTTGCTCTTCAATGCGATCCTTACTGAATGCTTGGTTTTATCTCTTTTATACCAAACCTCCTCTTCCTCATTGTCTGGGTGTTACAAAGCAGAAAAACCCTCTTTTCTTTAAACTTCTGAGTAATTAATATGAGCAGCAATTTCAACAGGCGTAAAACTATGTAGAAACTTAAAATGTGTGATGGCATTTGTTTCTTCTTATCTCGAAAGAAAGTGACATTTTGACTTTGACAATCGGCTGCTAATTCTTACCCTTCTTGACTGCAGGGCTTTAAAGTCGTGGCCACTAAAAGGGTGAGCCACCTATAGCCTCCATTCTCTAAACGTTCACTTTCTTCTCACTTTCTGGACAGAGAGGAACAGCCCTTATTCCTTTGGCTCAGCCCACTTTGTTGGGCCTATATCTACATCCACCCCCAGAGATCCTAAACTCTTGTCGACAGTCTCCAGCTCCTTTTAACCTGAGGCATGTGCTCCTCAGAGACCACCCAAAGGAAGTACCTGTTAATATTGACAATAACAAATGGGTCCAAAAGTAAGATGGTTGGAATTAAGAGATTTTCTTTTTTACTCTTTCGCAGTGAGAAATCAATACGCACTGAGCAAAGGCCATATGCACTTTGAACTTTGACCTCTGCTTGTGATCTCAATGGGCTCTGAGATACTTCCTTGATGCTGGTAGTGGCTGTGCTGAAGCCCCTCCTCTCCACAATCAGGTACACACTCCTGTGTGCTGTGCCCTGAAGGTATACTTTTAAGTTATTTATTGTTATATTAATATCTCTTTCCACCTTCCAATCTACCAACCCAAGGTACAGGAGAAAGGATATCAATAGAGGCAGAAGATGTAGTCCTCTTTAGCTTTTTAGTCGTACGTCCTTTGGGGCAATTCATCAGGATTCCAGAAGACCAGCCATACATGTTTCAGCAGCAACGGGAACACAGCTAACCAGGAAACCAGCAGCAGTTTTGGGGAGCACCAGCAATAACAGCCAAAAGCAACAGCTCTCATGGCCCAAAACATGGCCCGACCTGGACTCAGCCAGACCTGGCCAGGGATCGGCAGCAAGTCTTGGCAGCAGCAAGATTTGGCAAAGCGTTGTCTGGAATATTTCAAAGCAAAGCAGCAGTGAGAAGTGATGAGAATCAATGGCAATCAGAAGATCCTCTGTGTTTTTTCCTTTGTGGGGTTTCTATTTATACCCCCACAAAAATCCACACAAGGGATGTTCTCTAATTGGCCAACCTCACACTGCCCGCAAGAGGGACTTCCTGTTGACCAAGATCATGAGCTCTTCCAGGAGTCCGTCTATCAAAGGATGCGACAGTTTCCAGCTGGCAAAACATTACTCACTCTTCTATCAGGATGTTTTACATGCCCCTCTCAAGAGTCTGTTTTTCAGCAGTGGACAAAGAAACCCCCCCGCCCCATCCCATACTTGAGAACAAAACAAAAAACACATTCATTCAACACAACCATGCTTCTAAAGAAATCAAAACTTCTACCATAGTGTCCCTTGGCCTAGAAGCCACAGGTTAAGTACATGAAGCACATTTTTGACCTACAGGGGTTTCAAGTTAGATGTCATTATAGGGACCCAGTGCATCACAAAACCATGACCATCAGCACTCTCTGGTCATTGCCTCCTTGATGGATGAATAGCCTTTTGTTGCTGTTCTGCAGTATGAGCCAGTAGACCAGGCCAAGTTCAGACCAAGTTATTTCAATGAATTAATTAATGATCTCCTCTAAAGCTCTCTTTATATTATTACTACTACTACTACTACTTCAGAATTTACCCTAATATTACAGAATTGCTCTCTGAGCACATCTTCCCTCCCAAATCTGAGGCTGAAAGCAGTTCGTGAGTCAGATGTAATTAGGCCAGCTCAGCCATAATGAGGGAAAGGATCAAAAGGGCAATGGCCAGAAATCAAACCCAAGATCAGTTGAAAACAGACAGAATTAGAAACAAACACTTACTTGGAAACACCAAAGAGTTCCCTCTTTAAAGAATTCAGGAGTCAGACTCAGAATATGGAGTGGGTGGCAGACAGAGTAATGGGGGTTGTTCGGGGCAGATTAATTGTGTCTCCCTAAACTCATGAACTGAAGCTCTAACCTATCCACTGTGATGGAGTTTGCAGAAGGGAACTTTGGAAGGTGACTGGGATTAGGTTAGGTCATGAGGATGGCCTCCTCATGGTGAGACTAGTGTCCTCACAAGGAGTTAGCAGAGCCCCTCCCTCACCCTTGCACCTCCTTTCTCTTGCCTCTCCCTCTTTTCTGCTACATAAAGACTCAGCAAGAGGGTGGTTTTCTAGAAACCAAGAAGAAAGTTCTCACCAGAAACTAACCAGGCTAGTACCTTGTTCTTTGATTTCTACTTTCCGAAGCTGTTGTGTGGGCCACCAATGTTGTGCGCTGGCAGCTCACATTGGCTAAGACAGGAATTTTGGGTTGAGGTGAAGTTCAGCCAAGCCCCTAGCCTCCTAGGCAAGTCTTTATTCACTCTAAACCCAGATTCTCATTCAGTGAAAAGCTGGACTTGTTCATGTGACTTAGCAGTACTGGGATTCTACCAGTGACCCACCTTCTCCTCACTTACAAGGTAGATTTTTATCCACCTCTGGCTCTAAACTAAGCATCTTTGTAACTAGTAGATGTAGCCAAACCAGCACAAGATACTTTATTACAAATATTGATTGGGAAAAACATTCTAGAAACCTTCTAAAGTCTGAGTGTTACAAGAATGATCAGCCATGTTAATATGACATTTACAAATCATCCTCAACCCCTCTCTAATTAACTTGTTGTGTACTTCTTTTAAACCAACAGAATTAAAGGGGAAATACTTATTTGTTCGGTTGCTAAGGAACCATAAGAATTTGCATAGCAAAAAACCATTAGTATACTTCAGCTGAAATCCTGTCTATTTATAACAGCCAGGCTTAAGACAGGAGATCAAAGTATCAGAATTATGTGTTTTCTCCAAGCTTAAATAAGCAGCCAAAAAGAAGTCCTGTGGTTGTACCAAGTATAACACACACAAAGGAGAGGTTCTCTAGAACTTCCTAGAGGAAGATCAGGACTGTCTAGAGCAGGTAGCAATTGAAACTTCATTTGTCCTGTGGTGCCACATTTACCTGGGTTCTGCACGAGTTCAGATTGAATTATTTTCAGGGTCTCCATGAAGTACTTTTCTATGTAAATGAACTGACCCATTTGAACTTTCCTAAGCAGTGAAAAAAACCTCTGAATTTGAACAAAAACTGACTTTGAGCCTTAGGGCCATGTTCCTGTGCTAGCTGTTGGGATGAAGGCCAATACCATGGTGTCTCTCTAGTTTCAGGTCTTTTTCTTGTAGAGGCAACCTCACATTACTGGCCTTGCTGTGTAGAAGAAGAGTGAAAATAAATAATAAAGAACTTTCAAAGAAAGCAAAGTCTGGAAAAAAAAAAGCATCGCTACATTTTCAACCATAAAACTATAGTAATCAAAACAGCACGGTGCTGATGTTAACACAGAAGACTAATGCTGCAGTGTAGAAACTGGGGCTGGGGAGGTGGCTCTGCAGCTAAGAGCACTTCCTGCTCTTCCAGAACTCCTGAGTTTGGTTCCCAGCACACACAAGGAGGCTCAAAACCAAAAAACTCCAGCTCCAGGAGATATGAGATGGGTACCATGGCTTCCATGGGTACCAGAGAGAGAGAGAGAGAGAGAGAGAGAGAGAGAGAGAGAGAGAAAATAAAATCTTAGAAAAGGAAATCCTGAGTTGCCCATAAGTTTACATTCAACTGAGTTTTTATAAAGTCACCAAGAAGATATAATGGAGAAAGCATAGTCTTCTTAAGTGGTGGTTTAGGAAAACTGGATCTACATATGTGCAAGAATGAAACAAGACCTCTACTTAGTTCTTTGTTGCTTCGTTTTGTTGTTTTGTTTTCATTTTAGGAATTTTTAAATTTATTCTTCTCTCATATATTACATCCTAACTGAAGTCCCCCCCCACCCTCTTCTTCTCCCAGTCCCTCCCCAAACCTCCCCTCTCCCTCAGATACACTCCTTCTCCTCTGTTTCCCTTCAGAAAAAAGCAAGCTACCCAAGGGATATCAACTGAACATTGCAATATAAGTTATAATAAGACTAGGTACAAACCCTCATAACAAGGCTGGATGAGGCAAACCAATAGAAGGAAAAAGGTCTCAAAGGTGGGCAAAAGAGTCAGAGACAGACCTTGGTCCCACAAGTCACCAAGCTACACAACTATAACATACATGCAGAGGACTTAGGTTAAACTCAGACAGGCTCCCTGATTGTTGCTTCAGTCTCTGTGAGCCCCTATGAGGCCTGGTTAGTTGATTCTGTGGGTCTATTTGATTCCATCCTAGGTCCCTGGGTTATCCAGGCTCTGCAAACCCTTATTTATAAACTCCCTTAAAGACCAACACAAAACGGACCAAGTTCTTAAAAAAAAAAAAAAAAACCCCACACAAAACCACCACCACCAACAAAGACCAACAAAAAACACAAGAGAAAATTTTAAAGACATTGGTTCAAGCAACACTTTATTTTGCTACTGTCTTAAAAATCATAGAACTAAAAGCAGAACTAGACAAATGAGGTGACATCAAACCAAGCCCTTACCCAGCAGCAGAGTGAGAGGCACATGCAGAGCCAGGGAGGGGCTCGGGGATGGGCCCTCACCCTGCGCGTGAGAGACCCTGGGTGTAAAATCTCTAGCACTGAAAGCAGAGACAGCCTTCAGAATGGGAGACAGCAGTTGCAAACTCCTTGTTTGAGAAGAGGTGAATGCCAAGAATATTTGAGGAACTAAAGCATCAGTGGGAAGCCAGATGATCCAGTCTGAAAATGGGCAAGTGATCTGGAGATCATTTTTTCTAAATTAAAATGTGTAAATGGCCCCCATTGTTAATGACTGGGGAAATGACAAATCAAACTTCATTACAATATCAATCTCAGCACAGTTAGAATAGCTCTTGCCAAAAATGATGTGAATCTTGGGAGTTTCTCACATGCTGTGGGTGGGACTGTGAACCAAATACCCTCAAGGCTGTTGTTAATCTTCACCATCAGCTTGATTGCTTTGAGAGGCACTTAGGAGACTAGGATAGCACACTTCTTGTCCATGAGGGTCCTTGCAGAAGACGTAGCTCACATGTAGACAGCAACAGAGAGAAGGCACACCTTGGTGTGAGCAGCATTGTCCAGTGGACCAGGGTCAAGCTCACTCTAATCTTTCTGTTTCTGGTTCACCATGCTGTGAGCAGTCTTGCTCCACCGGAGGTGAGGCAGCACAGCCAGGCTAAGCCGTGGAATAAACAGTCTGAAACCGTGAGTGAAAATAAACCTTTCCTCTCCTAAGCTGTTTCCTGAGGTGTTTAGCCACAGTGAAGGAAAGTGAGCAACATAAGCCATCATGGACAACAGTATGCATGTTTCTCAATAAACAGAAAATGGAACTATTATGTGATCCAGGAATCTGACTGCCGATATCTAGGCAAAAGAAATGAAATTATTCCATCAGACACACTTACACACACAGTTAACAAGTGAGGATAGTTACAGTACTCCACAGCACAGAAAGACAGTTAAGCATACATTAAAAATAAACAGGAGGAGGAATTCACACACCCCCATGGTTCTCTTTGAAAAGATAGGAATGGTGATTACCATAATCATTGCACCTTGTACACATACATCAAATTGCAACATTTTAGTACGTTAATGGATGCAAATATGGGCCAATCAAAAATTTAAAGTAATAAAGCAGCCTATCTCTTTTAGTCTCCCTCCACATAGACTTCCCACTTCCTTTCTTCTGCCTAAGACATGTTGCCTTTTTTAGAACAAAGAAAAGAGGAAACTACACACTGGGGTACTATTACAGGGCCACATGCCTGCCAACAAAGCAAGCAACAATGCCAGTTCCGAACAGAGAGAGAGAGAGAGTCTGGTCTGGATGCTCACACCCTGTGTGCTCCTCACCAAGATGAGCTCCCTCTTCCAAATGTGACTGAAGGTGAAATCAACTCTATTTTAATCAATGAGAAAAAAGAAGATACCACCAAGACCTAAAATGAGAATGAGGAAATAGAGGCTGTGCTTGCAGTGCTGGGTTGTTATCTTGCTAGATTCAGACAATCGGAATGTTCCTGCCAAACTTTGTGCATCCTGAAGCAACTCCTACTCATCCCTGCACCTCAGTTTCCTAGTCTGTGCAATGGGAAGTCCTTTCTAAGGTTCCTTCTGTCTCTGGGAACCATGACTTACTACAGAGAGGCTCTGTTGCCATGAGGATTATCTAGGAGTTTTATAGTAAGTCCAAATCATTAAACTCTACCTCTTGATGACTAACTCAAACTGAGAGGTGAGAGACCTGGGTCTCTACCACAGTCCCTTCTTATTGCCAGATATTATTTTAATAAGTCCTTATCTATAGCATACTCAATCCAAATAGCCAGTGCTATGAGAATTATTCTTCAGCTTTCTAAAATTTGTGGCCTGGGGCTGGGTGTTTGGATAAGTAATTTTGCATTTTCTAACCTTGATTAAGGGCATAAACAGGCCTGCATCTTAATGTTTTAATTAGTAGCACTACGAAAAGTGCCTCTCCTGTATTAAAATGGCAATGCCAGGGCTAGGGAGGTGGCTCAGTAAACGACATATTTGCCAGCCTAAGGACCTGAGTTCAAATACCCAGAACCCATGTAAAGTCGGGTTCAGTAGTACACATCTGTGTTACCAGAGCTGTGAGGTGAAGACAGGAGACTAAGAAGTTTATTGGCCACCTCACTTGGTGTGTGCAGGAGACTGTCTCAAACACGGTGAAAGGTCAAGACCCACACTCACATACTCACACATACAGATCACACACACACACACACACACACACACACACACACAAATGGCTAAAAAGGCTTTACAGGATGACCCCTTGTTTAAACATTCTAGTGTTTTGGGGCTTCTTCTGTTGTGAATCTTTTATTTATTTATTTATTTACTTACTTACTTACTTACTTACTTACTTACTTACTTATTATTTATTTATTCAAGTTACATCTCAATCACAATCCCCTCCCTACTACCCCCTCCAATCCCACCCTCCCACCCTCTTCCCCCTCACCTCCACATCTTTTCCCCCCAACAGCTCCCCTTTCAGTCCAACAAATGGCTCTTTCTTTTATAACAACAAATACAATACAAAACAACAAAAATAATTAGGCCACAATTCTGAGAATTATAAGACTTAGCATACATTCCCAATGTCCAGTCCACACGTATTTGGCACCTGACTTTAACATTCTACTATGCAACCATCTCCATGTGTTTAAAGATCTATGTCCAACTCAGCTTCCATCCTAACTTACATCACAATTTTAAAAACATCTTCTTAGACCCAGACTGCTGTCCAAAAAGGACAAAACTTGGATGCAGGTAAGTCGACAGCCTAGTTCTGCCAAGACAGGGTAGGCAAGTCCTTCATAACTCCTGCTTTACAATTAATGTCTGTCAGAGAAATGGGGCCAAAAGGCTGAAGATAGATGCTGTAATGTATGGAGAGCAATTGGGAACTATCCAGGCAACCAGTTGTATGCCATTTCTGTTGTGAATCTTAGACTGTTCTGAAATTCCCTGTGGCAAACATCATTATGTTTTAATATTTTAAAACATGCATTTATTGCCTTTTCTTTTGGACACTTTTTCAGGCAAACATAGAGTTACCAAGTCAATGGCACATGATTCCAATCAGTGAAAAGTTTTTGAGAACCATGAAATGTGGTGCACAAGTAAGGACCACTCACATTTATCAAGTTCCCATTCTGATAGCCACAGGACAGGTCTATGTGCTGGGGAATAACCCATAGGGCAGTCGTGGATCCTCCTGCCATCCTGAGGACACTATTATGTCTATAAGGATGGCATCAATGAATTCAAAGTCTCTACAGATAACAGATGGATCCCCTCTGTTATGCCAGCCAAATGAGTTGTGATAACTTGGGCAAGACACAGTCTCTCTGGGTCTCTTTTTCCTCTGAAAAGGAGAGGCTGAGGTGATCTCTCTTTCCATGTCTGACAACTAAAACCCAGCTCTACTCTGTGACCCTGGCCTCTGGCTTTAAGCTTACATGCTGATACTTCATAGCTGAGGTACATGTGTGAGGTTCCCTGTCACAACGTGTACAGAGCAAAAAAAATGTCCTGGCCTCTTCCTCTGGACTGAGGACAACGTGCCACATACCGGGGAGGAGTTGTCTAGAAGGCACACATTTGATACTCCAAGCTGTCCTCTGCCAAATCTCAATTCAGTGCTAACATAAGATATCTATCTCCTCATGGGCATGCTACTTCCTTTTCTCTATTCTTAAATAAGTGAAACTGGTTTTATTTTCTTCAATGAGAAAAGTGGAAACACTGTCTATACCTAAAATGGAAATCCACACCTGGATTAAAAAAAAAAAAAAGCTAGAGCACTTTACCCCACTGACTATAACAGGCTGTACACAAGACATGATACAAATGACTTCATTATTCTTGCCTTTTGGAGTGCATTAATTTGGTTTATCCTTAGCACGTGCTAATGATAAATTAGTGTATAAATGAATGACTGCTCACTCTGACATTCTCATATGTGCTTGAACGGACACTGATCATCTCCATCCACCCTTGACCCACCATCTCCACCCTACCTCCTGGCACCCTTCTCATTAGTAATTCCTCTTTTACTTTTTTTTTAAATATTTATTTATTTATTATGTATACAGTATTTGCTCTACATATATGCCCGGGCAGATCTCAATGTAGATGGCTGTGAGCCACCATGTGGTTGCTGGGAATTGAACTCAGGACCTTGGGAAGAACAGCCAGTGCTCTTAACCTCTGAGCCACCTCTCCAGCCCTACTTTTTTTTTTTTTTTAACTAAGGAAGAACATATGACCTTTTTCCTACCATGTGTACCATTTTTTGCTGTACATCCATTCTTTCCACAAGCAATAGGATTCTTCCTCTTGGTGGAATAAAACTCCATTTTGTAGGTACACCATTCTCCTTATCCACACATATTTTGATCTCTTGATCATCTATGAAGTTGACAACATGTTGGGGAAAGTCTAATGACATTGCTTCTGATAAGCTGATTTCAATGCTGAAATCTAGTTACTGCCTCTTCTGAGGCATTCTCTTGATTGGTTAATGAAAGTCGCTGATGGTCAATTAGCTGGACAGAAAGAGTATTAGTATGGCAGAAGGTGGGACTTTCTGAGATTAGAACAGGAACCCTGTGCTTTACACAGAGGATTATTTCATTCCAGCCAGGAGCAGAAAGAAGGAGGAACACGGCACCATGGGTTAGAAAAAAGAACCTCATTCCACATGGCCAGGAACATCGGTATGGTGTGGAGAATAGCAGTCCAAGGAGACGTATGTATATATGGAGTCATATTTGGGTAATAGAATTACGAGCTAGCTTAGATGGGCTAAGATTGCTCAATTCAGGCCAAGGCTTGTTAAAATCCATGTGGTGTCTGTGTACCAAGGCTTGTTAAATCCATCCAGTGTCTCTCTGTGTATTCATTTATAATGGTGGGCTAAGGATTAACACCACCAGCCAATTAACGATAATCTAAATACTGTAAAATAATTTAATTAGCCATATTCTACCATAACATATCTTGGATATTATAAATACCATAAGCATGGATGCCTGGGTGCCCCTTTGTTGTGCTGGTTTCATTTCCTTTAAATATATACCTAGGAGTAGACTAACTGGATCATGTGGTAGTTTTTCTTCCTTCTCCTTCTCTGCCTCCTCCTCCGCCTTTGTCTTCACCTTCATCTTCTTCTTTTTCTTCTTTTAGTTATTTTTGAGGAAACATCTTGCTGTCCACCATAGTGTCTGCACTAATTTACACTCTCACAGTGTATAAAATCTCCTATAGCCAGCAATTTTTTTTTTTGTTTTTGTTTCATGGATTACTAATGGATTGATTGGCATGAGTCATTTTAACTTGAATGAGACAGTACCTTGATGTGTGTTAATATGCATTTCCCTTATGCCAATGATATTGAATGTTTTTTCGTGTATTGACCATTTGTGATGCTTCTTTTGAGAAGTGTATATTCAGGTCATTTGCCTTTGCTTTAATTGGGTTATTTGTTTTTGTCAAGTCTTTGATTCTTTTTATAGTCTCACTAATAACATTCTGTCCTGTCAGGTGGCTCACTGGCTCACACATGTTTCCTTCTGGTCTGTAGGTTATATGTTCACATGTTGCTTGTTTCCTTTATTTTATGGATCTAAATTTGACAAAAATCCCATTTTTCTTTTTCTTTTTTTGTTTGTTCATTTGTTTTTCTTGTTGTGGGTCTGTCCTGTGTCTTGAAATAAAGGTATTATGATATCAGATGACTTGTTCTTTCTTTTCATATTTTATTTCAACTCCTACAAAGAAAGCGGTTGCCTGTGATGGTAGCTGTAAATATCCCTCTATTTTCCTCTAGTGCAGTGGTTCTCAGCCCACCTAATGCTGAAATACTCTAACACAGTGACCCCCCCCAACATAAAATTGCTTCATTGCTACTTCATAACTGAAATGTTGCTACTGTTATGAATTGTCATGTAAATATCTCATATGCAGAATATCTGATATGTGACCTGCAAAGGGGCCACAACCTACAGATTGAGAACAGTCTTGACAGTAATTTTTTTGAAGCACTCTGAGTTGGTTTTTGTACAGGTGAGTGACAGCCAAGTTTCAGTCTGCAGCAGATTTCCAGTTTTCCCAGAACCACTGTTTAAAGAGGATGTCCTTCTCCCGTGTGTGTTCTTGGTCCCTGGGAATTGTGTGATCCTTTAGGTCCCATGTGGCTGTGTGGGCTTACTGTGTGGCTCTCTACTCTGTGTCTGTTTTTATGCAATGCTTGGCTGTTTTTGTTGTTGTGTGTGTCGGTGCTGTGTCTTGAAGTCCTGTCTCCTTCTTTTTGCCTAGGATGGTTTTGACTATTAAGGGTCTTGTGTGCTACCATGTGAGTGTTAAGATTGCCTTTTCTAGTTCAGTGACAAATGCCATTGGTATTTTGATGGAGATAGCAATGAACTTCCAGATTTCTCTGGGTAGTACAATCATTTGAAAATAAAAATTCTTCCAGGTGGCAAACATAGATTCATCCCACCTTTTAATGTCTTCTTCAATATCTTTTCTCAATGTTTTTTGTTTTTAAAATTTCACTGTAGGTGTCTTTACTTCCTTAGTTAAGTTTAGTGCTTGTCTGTATTGAATAAGATTGTTGTCACTACTTTCTTAAATTCATTATTGGTGTGTAGAAAAGCTATTGAACTTTGTATATTCTGCTTCACTGAATTGGTTTCTAGTTAAAAATCTGCACATAGCCCAGGCTGCCTCAAACTCAGAGATCTGCCTGCCTATGGTTAAAGGCATGGACCACCATGCCTGGTGACTGTTTTTTTCTTGTTTACACTTCTTTTACTTCTTTTTTTTTCCTGACTGCTCTGGTTGAGATTCTCAGCAGTGTAATGAATAACATCAGGGAAAATAGAGATTCTGGACTGCTTCTGATCTTACAGGAAGATGCTTCTACTCAATAGAAGGATGATTACAAGTCTGTCAAATATTGTGTCCTTCTTGTGTTGAGGTGTAATCCTTACATGTTGACTTTATTCAGAGGGTTTATCATAAGGGGACATCAAATTTTATCAACTACTTTCTCAGCATTTGTTGAAAATATCCTAATATCTTTATCTTTCCTTCACTCTATTTATAAATTGTGATAATTTTTACATACATTGAACTATCCTGCATCTGCAGAATGATACCAATTTACTTGTGGTGCATGGCATCTCTGATGTGCTGCTAATTCAATTTGGAAAGTATTTTGTGATAAATTTTGTATCTATGGTCATTAGGAACATTGTCCTATAATTTTCTAGGTGTGTGTGTGTCCCCAGGTTTTGGTGAAGAGGTAATACTAGCCTTACAGGACACCTAACACAGGCTCTTCTATATTTAGTCTATGGAATACTGTAAGAAGCACTTGTGGGCTGGAGAGATGGCTCAGCGGTTAAGAGCACTGGCTGCTCTTCCAGAGGTCATGAGTTCAATTCCCAGCAATCACATGGTGGCTCACAACCATCCATAATGAAATCTGGTGCCCTCTTCTGGCCTGCAGATATACCTGCAGACAGAACACTGTATACATAATAAATAAATCTTAAAAAAAAAAAAGCACTTGTATTGGTTCTTTAAGAGTTTAGTAAAATTCAACTGTGAATCCTTCACCCTGCGCTTTTCTTTGTTGATACATTTTGTTATTGATTCTATATCGTCATTGGTCTATGAAGATTAGTTTTTGTGTATCTCTATTTGATTCTATTTCCCACTTCTTCTAGATCTCTCCAAATGAGCCTTTGAATTTCTATGGTTATTTGTCATAATGTTTTATTCCTCATGTTAAATTTTCCTTATTTGCCTCCTCCCTTCTCTTGTCTAACTATAAGTTTACCAAAGATACAACTCTGTTTTGGGTTGTTGTTTAAAAATCTATTTCATCATTTTTGATCTGGTCTTTATTATTTATTTCCTTCTATTAGATTTTGGCATGGTTTGTTCTTGCTTTTCTAAGACCTTGAGACATATCTTTAGGTTTCTTATGTGAAAATTTTCTGTTTATTGTTGTTGATTCTTTTTTTAATGTAGATGGTCATTTCCCTTTTATTATTGATTTTGCTGTTGCCTACATGTTTAGGCATATTGTGTTTCTATGTTGGTTTATTTCAAGGAATTGAAAAAATTTACCCTTAGTTCCTAAAGGAGCATTGAACATCCTAAATGATCACTCAAAATTATGTTCTTGGATTCTATATATTTTTGTAAATTCTAATGTTTTTCTCATTTTTGATTTCTACTTCCATTCAATTATGACATGAAAAGATACAGTAGATAATCTCACATTTAAAATTCTATCTCTAGAATACACCTAATATATGGTGTGTTCTAGAGATAGTTCCATGTGCCAATGAGAAGAATTCATGCTCCATATTGTTGGATAAGTTTTGCAACATCTGTTTCTTGTAGGCAGTATATTGTTGGGTTTTGTTTTTTAATTGGTTCAGTTTATGTCTTTTACTTGGAGAATTAAGATCATTTACATTCAGGGTTATTCATGAAATGTATAGCCTAATGTTGAAAGTGACGTTATTTTATTTTACACTCTAATTTTACAGTACTTAATACCTCTACCTCCCTATTTAATCTATAGTGTAGTTTATCTCTAATCTCTCTCTCTCTCTCTCTCTCTCTCTCTCTCTCTCTCTCTCTCTGTGTGTGTGTGTGTGTGTGTGTGTGTGTGTGTGTGTGTGTACACTGTGGTGTATTGTTGGTTAGTTGGTTGGTTTGTTAGTAGTTTTGGATAATATATCCTTGATAAAAGTAGTCTATTGAAGTCCCATGTAAAGTGACCTTCTAGGCTTCTTCTTACTGTTTTTGTTTTAAGGTCTGTTCTGTCAGTTATACATCTAGGTAATCTTGCTTATTTTCCACCTCTATTTGCTTAGGATATCATTTTCCATCTTTTAATTGGTGAGATGAATTTCTTGTGGGCAGTATATTGTGGGATTTTATTTTTTAATTGGTTTAGTTTATGTCTTTTACTTGGAGAATTAAGATCATTTATGTTCAGGGTTATTCATGAAATGCATAGGTTAGTGTTGAAAGTGACTTTATTTTATTTTACACTCTAATTAATTTTACAGTACTTAATACTTCTACCTCCCTTCCTACCCTTGTTCTTTCCAACCCCCAACCCTAGGTGGGAGAAAAAAAAAATTAGAGGGGAAAGGGACAGATGTAGGACTCTTTGAGCTACTTCCTGATGATAAGGGTCATTGAATTAATAAATAAATAAAGGTATTGAAAAAAAAGATACAAGATCGTGTTTGGTATTTTTTCCCCACAATTCTTGTGTTCCTGCGTTTACAGGTCTACATATTCTCAAGTGTTTAGCTGCAGCCCCCGAAGGTGTCCCAGAGACTAAATGGATTCCATATCTAAATCCAGGCTACTGTGCAGACCTCAGTCCACTTACCAACTTAGCCCTGAAGGTCTGCAGGGGTCACAAAGTTTCTACCTGGCTGGGATGGTCAGTGCCCACACTTGATTGATGTTCCCAGAATCCCTTTGTTAACTGAGACACTCCCACTCCCATACCCGGCTGTGAAAACAAGGAACAGCTTCTGGGACAGTTTATGTCTCCTATTATCTGTAAATAGTTTGTATTGTGTTCCTCTTTTAACTAAACCGTTTGCCCTGAAGCTCAGTTTCTTAAGAAAATAAGGGAAAGCCTGGTTTCCGATCCCACTGATCTTGTAGAGCAGGGAGCTTGCTTGATAGGCAGATAGAGATGAGATTGGTCCTTTTCATTGCCTCTCATTTCATCCTTGACCTGGGGAAAGTTTTTCTTTGTAAACAATTAAAGTATAATTACAACATCCCACTCTTTCCTCCTTCTAATCTCTTCTTTTCCTCCTTACTCCCTCTAAAGTTCATGGTCCTCTTTTGCTCAGCATTCTTTACTTGCCTATACTTCTTTGTCTAGGTATGGGGCCCATGAGATTATCCCCTTCCATCTTAGCCTGTCTGCATGTGTCGCTCTCATTTAGGCAACCGTATCCTTGAGGTGTCACGGTGAAGCTTCCCTGTTTTCTCTACAGGATATAATCTCACAGCAGATCTCCTGGTGCTCTGGTTCTTAAAATGTTCCTGATCCCTCTTCTTTAATCTTTCCTGAGTCTTAGGGGCAGGATTTGTGTTGTAACTGTATTCATTTGACTGGATAACCCATGGTCAGTTGTTTTCTGATTTTGACTACTTGTGATTTTCTGTAATGGTCTCTGTTGGTTACAAAAAGAAGTTTCTCCTCTCTCTCTGAGTTTTTGTTTTTTGTTTTGTTTTTTGTTTTTGAGACAGGGTTTCTTTGTGTAGCCCTATCTTTCCTGGAACTTGCTTTGTGGACAAGGCTGGCCTCAAACTCAGGGATCAGCTTGCCTCTGCCTCTCTCGAGTGCTGGGATTAAAAGTATGTACCACCATGCCCAACTAAATAATTTTTTGTTTTGTTTTGTTTTACATGCATTTGTATTTTGTCTGCATGCATGTCTGTGTGAAGGTGTTGGACTCCCTAGAACTGGAGTCACAGACAGATGGGAGCTGCCACATGGGTGCTGGATACTGAACCCAGGTCCTCTGAAAAAGCAGCTAGTGATCATAACCACTGAGCCTTTTCTCCAGCCTGAGAAGTTCTCCGATGAAGGATGAGAGCTAAACCTACCTGTGGGTATAAGAATAAGTACTTAGAATGAAATTAAGGATTCTGTTGGCTTAGTAAAGTAGTGGATGATTCTCCTCCAAGATCCTTGTCCTTACTACCTGTAGGAAATTGGGCAGGTTTCCAGTACCAGGCATAATTGCTCTCTTGTAATCCATTTGGTATTAAGTCAAACTAGAGAGCTGTTGGTTTTCCCCAAGGTATGTATGGCACTATTGCATTTGGGGGGGATATCTTGTCATGCTGGTCATTACTCTGGATCATAGACATCACAGCTAAGTAGGACAACTCGTTGCTCCCTTGCTTTGAGAGCTTGCATACACCTTCCAGTACAATGAAGGTTAGCCCACAGTGGGGAGGTTTTCAGGTCATGTCCAGCTCAGATCTTCTAAATCCTGCATCTGAAGTACATCATGTTTTCAGCAGTAGGTACTTACCTTCAGTCTATGGGAGGCAACCAAGGACAATGTCAATAGCCTATATTGTTGTGGGAGCCTTTTGGACAACCCTGACCAACAACTGGTAAGGAGCTTTCTCACATCTGTAGACAAAGTTTTTAATTATCTAATATACACATTCTGCTTTATTTTCCTGCACTTAATTTATTGTGCTTAATATCTCTACCTCCCTTCCACCCCTCGTACCCTTCAACTCCCTAATTCTATATGGGAGAGAAAGAAGGTTAGAGGGAGAAGGGATGTAGGTCTCTTTGAGCTACTTCCTGATGATTAGGGTCGATGGATTCTTTGGGGGTAATACCAGTCTCATTAGAAGTCCAGCAAACCAGCAAACCAACCAACCAGGAGACAGCAGCAGGAAGAAAAAGCAGCCGTTTGGGGGAGCACCAGCAACTGGGAGAGCAGCAACTGCTTTCTACCTTGTAGCCCTTTCTCTTCTTTGTAGAGCTTTCTCCTACTTCTTTGTAGAGCCTTTTCTTTTACTTCTTTATAAAGCCCATTCTCTTTTACTTTTTTGTGGAGCTTACTTCTTTGTGGAACTCCTCGCTTTGTAGCCCCCTTCTCCTCAGGGCTCTGGCATTTTCCCCCTGATTTGTAGAGCCCCCTTCTCTTCAGGGCTCTCTCCCAAGTCCTCAGAGTTAAACTTGTTCAGCTGTTTAAGCCACACCCCTGCTTGCTCAGGAGACTTTATACCTGTGTCTTAAGCAGCCCACCTGGGATTAAACAAAAACATTCTCACAATTAGTTTCAATAAACTCCTACCACACACATCTGGTGGAGTGCTTTTGTTAGATAGTCTAGTCTTCTTTGCCAGAGCATGGTCAGCCCCAGTAGACCAACTTCATCTAAATAATATGTGTACATACATACATCCTTATGTATTTTATACAATTTTTGAAAAACCAAAAGTAATGAAAAGTAATGTGATTCCATATGGCTTTTGCAAACATTCTTAGCATTTTTTCCTCCTCCCTTTAGGAAAATTTTGTTGTTGTTGTTGTCTTGAGGGTTAGAGTTTGAGTGGTGGAGTAGCAGCACTCACTCACAGTCCCAGATCTTAGGAGACATGGGGAAGGCAGGAAAGTCACTTTTAGCTGCATCAAGGAGGCCAGACCTCATGAGAGATCCTATCTCCAAAAAAGACAAAAATCAAAATGAAGTAAGATAAAATGGGGCTAGCAAGATGGCTCAGTGGGTAAAGCACTTACCACACAAACCTGAAGGATACAAGTTTAGTTCTTAGAACCTACCGAGGAAGGAGAGAACACACTACAAGAACTTGTCTTCTGACCTCCACAAACAGGCTGTGTGGCATGCATGAGCAACATGCACTGATGATGATGATGATGATGATGATGATGATGATGATGATGATGATAAATTAAATTAAAAAGATAAAATAAAATTTAAAAGAAAAAAAAAACCAATGCACCATCCCCTGCTCTGTCTTAGGCTTTTGCCACGTGTTTTGTCTCTTCTGCTAGAGGAGAAGTTTGTCTCCATACTGACTTTGTGCTCATCCTGTCTTGCTTTGGCTAATGGGATGTTCAAAGATGTGATTCCTAGTGGCTCAAAATGCACTTGTGTGCGGTCACAATTGCCAGCCCTTCTGTTTCTCTACCTTTGCCCAAGGAAGGGTAGGTCCTGACTAGCCCAGAGTTCCAAGGTACGAGAAGGGAGACATTAGGAACACATCTCTGTCAGGCACTGAACCTGGTTCCCTAGAGTCTGCCCATAGATAGAAGAACAGTAAGTCATTGTTTTATGCAATGGAGTTTGGGCAAAGTTCATGAGGCAGCATCATTGTAGCAATAGGCAACCACTAGAGAAAGCAAGCATTTTTCAAAACAAATGTGCTTGTCTAGGTGCAAAGCACCAGATGTGAACTTAACATATTGCAAAAGGCAGACATTGACAAGATGCCCCAAATTATAGGCAGCCTGAGTTGAGTTACCCGAGTGTGACTTTAGGCAAATAAACTTCTCTAGACTTTAGTTTGCTTTCTGGTGCCATCACCTTCACTGTGACCTGAATTAAGAGAGGCCACAAAATCACAGAGCCAAGGGTCTGCATCTAAACTTTCCAGACACAGCAGCTGGTAAGTGGACAATCACGTATTAAGTTCCCTTTGAAACACACAGTGCAGGCATCTAGAAGAAAGAAAAGAAAAGAAAGAAAGAAAGATAGAAAGAAAGAAAGAAAGAAAGAAAGAAAGAAAGAAAGAAAGGAAGGAAGGAAGGAAGGAAGAAAGGAAGAAAGAAAGAAAGAAAGAAAATGTCTGTAATCAGTTCTGAACGGCAAGTATCTTTTTCTTCACCCAATAAACACAGACCCCTTAGAGCAAGATAAATGTCTACTTCCAGAATAGAGACAGAGCTCCTGTAGGCATCAGAGTTGGATCAGATTACCCAGTTCTTTCCTTACTGCCCTTCCCTTCTGATCTTCAGGATGTTCTCCATTTTGGCCTCTCTACTTTAGCACCTATGTGACCCTTACTTGGAACTCAGGACCTAAAGTCTGAACAGGCAACCTGATTTTCATGGTTCCTTTGCAACGACGGTGGCTGATCTTAGTTTCTTGTTTGTTTCTCTTTACAACTATAATATACATTTTCTTTGTGCAATTTTTACTATATTTCTGCTTTGCTTTTAATACAAGTTCTCCTATTTGCTTTATTTTTAATACAGAATCTTCCCTGTGTTGTTTTGTGCCAGGTAAGCCTCCCACCTCAGGTTCTCTGATAACATTTCATTTTTAAAGAAACTAAGTTTTTTGAAAAGTAGATAAATGATAAATATTGCAGCAAAACAAAACAAAACAAAAACAACCCACAAAATGGTACTCAAAATGATGTTTGGAAATTGCCACCTTCAGAAATGCTTACCTGATTAATCAGGGACAGAAATTATGTGCTCTGTGGCTGAAGCACTCACAGATGTAGCATGGGCGGCAGTATTAATGGACTCCCTCTCATTGCATTACTGGTCTATGAACATGAGGAACACTTCCAAAAAAGTCAGTATAACATTCCCATTTCAACACCCGGGCACTGACAACCATCCCCTTTCAATAGTAGTCCAGAAAAAAAAAAGTATTACAGACTTTGTGCTTTCAAATTTTATTGAAGCCAGCAGGAACCATCTGCACACATACCAGACATGCACAGTGACACCCTTGACACCAAATAGCCTGGAAAATTAGGCCAAGTGTGCCTTTGTGTCCACAGTTATCAATTTCAGATCCCAGGGAAATGGCTATAGAACAGAACTGGAGACAAGCAAGTCAGTGTATGTGTATGTGTGTGTGTGTGTGTGTGTGTGTGTGTGTGTGTGTGTGTGTGTGTCTCCTCACCCCACCCCACCTCCAGTGCAAAGAGCCATTGTTTGAGGCCAATCAGCTTTGCTGTGGGCCTTCCCCAGGCTTGTTCTCCAGTCTGGGAGCATCTGCTGCACATTTTTGGTTCGTAAGCTCCGTTTCCTTGTGGCTTCCTGGAGCTCTGATGACAAACCACGATACTTTGTTCCTGTCCTTTCAGGCCCTGAAGGGCACTGAAGAACATATGAAGTTTGTTTCTAATTTTGCATCTGCCAAAACATTCCTGGGGTAACAATACAAGCCTGTAAAAATAGGATGCGCCATCCCTCTCATTCCACAAAACAAACAAACCCAAAAGGAAATCAAACACAGCCCTGGAAAATGCAGCATAAATATTTTTACACCCATTCCCTTTTTTCTGAGCTGGTGAAAACATTCTCCTGCGGTATAACGGAGGTGGCACCAAGCCTTCCCTGTTTATGATGAATGAGGACACACAGCATCAGCAAATGAAAAGAAACTTCCTAGAGGCCTTTCTTCAACTTGGTTTCTTGTTTGTAAAATGAACGTCTCTGAGGAGAGCTTAAGTGAATGTGGGATCCAATTTCCTCACCAGTGTTGGGAGTTTTATTTTTAATTCATCTACTCGGAATAATACATGTTCTCCACACCCCTCATTGACAGAGTTCACATGGACTCAAAGCAAAATTGTCTTTCCAGTTTCGGTTTTAGACTATTCAGGATAACTTAGAGTTTGGAATTCCTGAATCTTGGCCAAGGTGATGTCATTAGATCCATAATGAAAACAGTGTCACCGAGAGAATTAATTCATTATGGTGGAATTAAGTTAAATCCTCTATGATACACCATTAGGCGCCCATACTAACTTGCTCGCGTCAACCGGGGTGAGGCACATTCAAATATAGAAATGAAAAACAAGTTCCAAACTTCGGACCTCATAGAACATTAGGTAACTTTCAAAGTCAAAGCCATTGGACTCTTAAAAATATTTTTCAATCTCAAGGTGTTTAGCATCTCAAGCTACCTTGAATATCACAAAGGACAGCTGCCTGGTGATACAGTTTACTAAATACTTCTTTTGTATTTTTACATTTTTAAAAGATTATTACTTATTACAATAGTCAAAATAAACACAAGAATAGCTTAATGTTTAATTTTCCAGCTATGATACAACAGCATTGCTACAGCTGGAAATCACTTAGTTGAGATTTTTCAGAACATTTTTAATTCCTAAATTTACTGTGTAATCAAGGACTATGTCTTTCACCCAGACACTTCAGGGGGATAAACAGGTGGACTCCTGTGGGGGTTTTACAGTTTTGTCCAAAGTTCTGGGGTACGTTTGTGTAAATATCTATTCTCTAGGACCTAGCGGGGAAAAGGACGAGGGAGTATTAATTAGCCTTTACTACCGGCTGGCTCTGCTTCTGTCACCAAATTTGTGCCGAGTCCAGGGAAACTGCTCATCTCTTCCTCTCTGCTACAGCCCGCATACGTAATCTAAGATAAAGATTGCCTATGGAGAGGTTGCATTTCTTAGGGGAAAGATTATAAAGGTATTCAGTATGAAAATGTGCATGTCCTAGAGCTAAAAAAAATAATAAAGGTCACTGCTTCAAAAATTAGTTCACTTTATACTGGCAAAAGGGCATGCAATCTTAGAAGAGACATGAGGGGAAAAAAAATCACAGTTCCTATTCAGGGCACCTTGGGTGTGACAAATAGCTGTTAAGTGACAAGTGGAAATTTCCTGTACTCGGTGAAATGATTTGACAATCAGCCTGGTGTATGTTCTGTGGAAGCTAGCTATTTACAAAAGGAAAAAGTTGTAGATATCAAGCGCTGTATTTAGTGATGACCAGCCACTTTCTTTGTCTGCTTGTCTGTAAAGATCATGAGTCACTTATTGCCACAGTGCATCACAATCTGGGAAGATACTTCGTTGTTGTTGTCACTTTGCAAAAAAAAAAGAAAGAAAGAAAAAGAAATTTTACTTTTCTTTTACAGGTCGGCTGTCATTATAGCACGCACTGCCCTCAGATCCTTGAAACAATAAAAAACGAATTCCAAAAGGTAGCCAATGACTTGCTTGCTTTATACAATATTGATAGGACAGCCCTGAGAGTAACAAAGGAATTTTGATGGTTCCTTCGTTCTCTTTATAATGAGATTTGGCCACGATCAGGAAAAGCATGTGTTTATTTTTTATTCATTTAAACTCTCTTCTCAGTAGGTTTGAGGTGACTTGCAAAAAGAAAACAAGCAAACAAACAAAGAAACAACAGTCCACATGAATTAAGACTGCTGCATATAGGAAATTTTTTTTTTAATGTAAAGGAGGAAGGGAGGACAGCAAAGGAAAAAATGAAAGGAGGGAAGGAGGAATATTATTGTCTATCAGTGGGCATTATGTGAAGTTTAATGTTGTATTTCCTCTTCCAGAAAGACCCAGGGAAGAAGAGTATTGGCAACCTCGGAAAGCTTACCAGTATTTGACTTTGGGCTGGCAGTCACTTCCACTGGTGGACTCACCTGCTGTTGGAGACATTAAGTACATTTGTAGCAACACTCCAGGAGTTAGGCAAAGACTAGACACTCTATACAAGTCAGTCGTTTGTAGAATTGTGCTCTGTATTCCCGAAAGTCTCATCTGCAGTTGATGTCTATTTTGAAACACACACACACACACACACACACACACACACACACACACACACACA
>CAJQZJ010032284.1:4340964-4396104 GCA_907164525.1 Lophiomys imhausi
AAGGAAGGAAGGAAGGAAGGAAGGAAGGAAGGAAGGAAGGAAGGAAGAAAGGAAGGAAGGAAAGGAAGGGAAGGGAAGGGAGAGAACTAAAATTTGGTTTTGTTGGTGGATTTTTTTTTTCCTTTTCTGTTTTTGGGGGGTTTTTTTGTTTGTTCTTGTTTTTTGTTTTAAGCAACCTAATTTAGGTGTAAAAATCGAGCTTCCTTCTTAACAATGTGGCAACAAGCTAGAAGCTGTGAATGGTGGTGCTAAAGCAGAGAGGATGTAAGAAAAAGCTTTTACCAAAGCCCAAGGGTGAAGCTGGCTGGTGCAAGCTGACTGCATTGGTGAAGGACTCTCCTGAGCTGGAGGGAGGCCTATCACGTGATCCCTCAACCTCTCCAAGAATCTGTTAATTGCCTGATCTGAAGCTGCATAAAGGACACTGACTTGTTCTCTTCAGCCCTGGATTCTCCCAGCTTCCACCCATTCCTCCCTCTCACCCAGAGAAGGAATTTACCTTCTTTGGCAAATTCCACTTCTTCAGCCACTGCCTTCCTCAGGAGACATTGACTCCAGCACCATCTTTGGCCAGTGTATTTTTGGCTCGTCCCCATGTCCTCAGTTCTCTCTGCAGGCATAGGCCTGTGGTCCAGGTCCTGTCAATCAGTCAAAGCTGCACCCCAACGCACCCGCCCCGGACATTTCTCCCAAACCATCCGTAACAAAAACCCTGTTTTTCCCTAGGTGAAGGTGTCACACTGGAAGTGTGGAGACACTAGTGGCCGACTTGCCAGCCTTGAAGGCAACAAAGATAAAAGAGATGGAAATAATGAGACTGAAAGTCCGAGCCCACAATGCCTGATGCTCCCTGTGAGCCAACCAAGCCCCTGTTTTGGTAAACACCCACTGAATTGGGCACCCCGTTACTTACTACTCATCCCATCCAGTTCATACCACCTATCCCCCTAAACTGAAACTTGTCCTTAAATAATCAAATTGAAAGTCTCCCACTCATCCCAAACCAGACAAGGGTTCAGACACCACAGCCCAACAATCCTGTAAGAAAGGAACTTGAAAACGAGCACAAGAGGGACAGTTGAAGACACACCAGGGTTGGCTACCCCCGTGGTCACATGGGGTGGCCTGTCACATTGGAGACCCCACAGCACAGGCAACTGTATGAAGGAACTTTAGGACGAGATTTGAACTCAGTCTGGAGAAAAGGCTACCCACTTCAGGTTGTGAAGAGAGATGGAGGTGCCTCCCACAGAAGCATTATTTAAACAAACTGTCCCCCGTGATGTCACAGGGGAAATGAAATGAACCAGAAGCACTTTCCATTCCTGGCGACCCTGAGTCACTTTAGGATGGCCGGATGGGAGAGTTTGAACCGAGTATTTCTCATTTGTGGGCCAGGTTTTCCAGCACAGGAATTACATTTATGAGGGTCAAGCTGCTGTGGAGATGACTTTAAATCACACCTTCAGTGCTTAAAGCAATGAAACTGCCTTCAGAATGTGGGTGGGCCCTGGGCCCACCTGGAACCACCGTACTTGCTGCTTTTGTTACCCATCACCTGTGTGGGCCCTGGGAGTTCCTCAGATGCAGCTTGGCCAACACCCTGGGCCAGGTAGAGCAGGAAGCAGAAGATGGCCTCCATGACTCCATGCAGTGCCCAGGAGTGTGTGAGGAGCCCGCACTGGGGGCTGGTGAAAAGCTCCAACACAGAAGTTGTGTTTCGTCTGCTCTCGGGCATCTCTCTTTCTGATTTTGATCCGGGATACCTCCTACAGTGGAGGCTGAGTCTTTCACCCGCCTGTGTTCTACAAAAACATTCTTGCTTTATTTCTTTGAGTGTTTGGTCATGGTTTAGCCAATATTAAAATCGATATTGTGACATGCATTCTTACTTATACTCCGTGGTTCAGAGTATGTTGTGCTCTTGCAGAGGACCCAAATTCTATTCCCATCGTCCATGTTGAGTGGTTCACAACTGTCAATAACACCATTTCTAGGCGGATCTAACACTTCTGGCTTCCATGGGTGTTGATACTAGTATACACATACCTATACACAAATGCACATATACACATAACTAAACAGACAAAAAATTTAAAAATATTAAATATTAAATGTAATTCCATTGGCCTGTCTTACATATTGAGGGAATATGAAGAAAATACAATGTCATATATTTATGAAAATGTGATAAAGAAGCGTATTATTTTCTATATTAACAAAAAATTAATAGGTGTTAAAATATTTAAGAATTTTTATATAAAACTAACTTATCTAGTTAATAGTGTTGGTTTTTCTATTTTGATGCCTATAAAGTGTGTGTGTGTGTATGCGTGCATACATGTGTGCATGCAAGTGTGTGTCCTAGGCTCTGCTGATGTTGTTCAAAATCCAGTTAAAGTTCACAGGGAAAGTTCCCAAACTACAGATTAGCTGTTTCTAGGCTTTTTAAAAACTCTATTATTCTGTCATGTCAGCAATACCTGAATCACAGGTGTTTCATGGGTCTTTTTTTTAAAGTCTAATAGAGCTATTGGGAGGAAACTGTTTTTTTTATTAAGCTTCTTTTAAGACAGAAACTAGAGGTTTCCTTCTTATCCCAACATCCTCTCTTCCCTCTCTCCTCATTTGGGCGAATATTCATCATACCAGTGACTCTTGGGATCCATAATCCACCAGAGATAAAGGATGCAGATGCTCTTGGAATGTTTCTAAAGTGGTCCAAAAGGACACTGGGGAGCCTTTTGATTCCCAGAGTATCTTCTGGTTGACTTTTATTTAGAGGAAAGGATATATCATCATTTTTGGCCACAAATCCAAAAGCTATCACGGTTTCTGTAAAAACAATGTCCTGGTGAGACTCACAGGGACGCCTTGTGGATGGACCTGGTCATCACTGGACATTTCCTAACATAAAATGTCCACATTTCACAGAGTATCTAAGTAGTAGGAGAAGTAAGGTTTGTTTTCATTTTCATCTTTGCCCTTCCTTTGACTTCTGGAGCATCCGGAGTAGCCGTGTGCAAGCTTAGGAAGAACTTCAAGGTCGCTGAGATGCCCAGAGAGTAAGGACACTTGCTGCCAAGCCTGATGGCCTTACTTGCCTCCCAGGAGCCCACATGGTAGAAGCAAAGAGCCTACCTAATGTCCTAATTTGCCCTCTGTTGGGGTGATAAACACCACGACCAAAAGCAACGAGAGAAAAGAATTTATTTTGCTTGTACTTCCGGGTCACAGACCATCACTGAAGGAAGTCGAGGCAGGAACCGGGAGGCCGGAACAGAAACACAGGCCGTGGAGATGTACTGCTTAAGAACTGTTCTTAACGGCTCACTTAGCCCGCTCTCATACAAACCAGAATCATTTAGAGGCCTGGGTTTTCCTACATCAATCATTAATAAAGAAAATGTCCCATAGACTTAGTTACTCTATCAGACCAATTTAAAGGAGGTAAATTCTCACCTGACGCTCCTTCTTCCAAGATGAGTAAAGTTTGTATCAAGTTGACAAAAACAAACAAACAAACTAACTAACTAACCAGCATTCCAATTTTGGCAAGTTGACCTTTGACCTCCTCAAGCAGGCTGTGGCAGGCATACACACACACACACACACAAATAAATAAATAATGCAATAAAAAAGCACAATAAACACATGACTGCATTTTTAGAAAAAAAATCCATATGAAAGAGCCTCTTCAGATATGACATTATTACTGCCAGTTTAATCTGGGTCCTTTCAAGCTTTGTGTCTATCAATCACATAGGCATGGGCATGTGCTAACCCCCCAAATACACACTGCAGAAATGTAGTCAATCTCTATGAATCAAGGAAAACAGAGAAACAAACAGACAAAATGAATTTGGTAAAGTATAGTCTATGACATTAACAAATGTTTTCGATAAAACACGTAGGAACCTAAGCAAAGTCCAACCCCTTCCTTGACAGGCTGGGGCCCTGAGACCCCAGAGGCCTTGTCCAGCATAGTGGTGCTGAGCAGAGCTGGGTTTGGTGCGTTTGTCTGCATGAGCAGGCAGATGTATAAATGCCCGTCTCCCAGGCCCGAGTATGATTTTTAATAATCCAATATGGAGCTCGAGCCAACATTTTATTCAGGCACTAAATTTAAAAGTGGAGCCAGGAGACCTTAAAAAATTTATGATTCCACAAAAGCAGGGAATTTTCCCCCACCATCCCTAGCACAGCTAAAAGCATAAAACCCTGCGTGGCTTGGTTCTTTCCCAAGCTCCAGCTCAAAGGTGCTCTTGTGTCTCAACATGGATTCCCAAGGACAGTTTGGGGGTGGGGGTGTTGAGCCCATGTGACCTAGGCCTCCTGAAGGCAGGAGCCTGGTTCTGGCCTGGCTACCTCCCACAATCCTGAGGGCAGATGCCTGAGTAACCTGCACTAAAGACGGTATCTCCATTTGAAGAGTAATTGCTGACACAGATTACCATTTCCCCCAAGGAAATCAGCCCAGATAAATCCGCCCAGAACAGAGAACAACTCAAACTTGGTATTTGGGGATGGCAACCTATGTGTCTTTGGGCCTCTCCTGTACAAGTAATTCTGTCTCCTTTCAGGACTCTTGTGCAAATGCCTGAGCGCCAACAGTATTGTCCCTCTTCACCCCTCCTGCCCTTCCTGAGCCAGCTGGCATCCGGGGCCACAGCCTGTGTGGCCAGAACTGTCAACCCCATTACAGGATCTGGACCCCAGAGGTGAGCAGAGGCTGGAGGAAGCAACATGGCCCATGCAGCTGGGCCAGAGCCATAGGGATGGAAGGGAGACTCCTTTTAGGCAGACCCTAGTCCCTTAGGAGTCTGTTTGCTAGGCCTTATTCCTTCATTCACTCATTCAACAAACAGCCATAAACACCTACTATGTGCCCACATAAATGAGCATAAGACAGGGAGTGCTAAACAGAAAAGAAAAATTAAATAGGGCACAGAACAGTGAAGTCCAGGGTGCTCTATAAAGGCTAGTCAAGGACGGCATGGTGTTTGGTGTGACATTTTGGCAGGTACTTGAAGCAAGGAAAGGTACAATTCATCTGAGCATCTCACGGAAGAGCAGTCTACGAAGAAAGAACACCAAGGGCAGTGTCTTGAGACAGGAGCAACAAAAAAAGGCAAAATTGATGAGCACAGTATGCTTAAGGGAGAACGCAGCAGGCAAAGGGAGATCTGAGAAGGCAAGGAGGACCCTGGTCTTAGAGACCATTGTGAAGATCTGATTCCTTGCCAGCAAAGCCACTGAAGCATTTTGCTCAAGGGAATGACATGGTCAAAGTCAGGTTTCATCAGGACTGTGTTGGTTCTTCCACAAGACGTTGTGACAAGAGTGGGAGGGTGGGGATAAGACGCCAGTGACATGGGGATGCTGCAAAGGCTAAAAGTTGCTCAGGACAGCAAGACCATGTTGGCTCAGACTAGACTTACAGAAATTTGGTTTAGATACACTAAGTCTGAGGTACCTTTTAGACATCAAAGTGCAGATGTTGAGTAGACAATTGGATAGACAAGCCTCACGTTCAAGAAAGAAGTCTCAGCTCAAGATAGGTTTTAAGAAGATATTGAACTCCTTCGTTGCTGGTGGGAGTTCAAACTTGTACAGCCACCATGGAAATCAGTCTGGCGATATCTTAGAAAACTTGGAATAACTCTACCTCAAGACCTAGCCATACCACTTCTGGGTATCCACCCAAACGATTCCTCATCAAACCGCAAGGACATATCCTCATCTATGTTCATAGCAGCCTTATTTGTAATAGCTAGAAACTGGAAACAACCCAGATGTCCCTCAACTGATGAATGGATAAAAAAAAAATTATGGTACATCTACACAATGGAATACTACTTAGCTATCAGAAACAAGGAAATTATGCAATTTGCAGCCAAATGGGTGGAAATAGAAAAGCTCACCTTGAGTGAGCTAACCCAGACTCAGAAAGATGCACATGGCATCTATTCACTTATAATTGGATTTTAGCTATATAGTACAGGATAACTATACTACAACCAACACACCAAAAGGATCACAAACATAGACTTTGTTACCTATCAATGGGACACTTTGCCCTAGGGGTGCTGCCATATAGGCCCCCAGTACAAGAGGAAGCTCTTAACCCTCATATGACTGATGAACTGAGAGAGGCTGATATATAGGGACACTCCACATCCGAGGAGTAGGATGGGTGGGAGAGGGAGGAGAGGGTGGGAGAGTGGAACCGGGCAGGGTGGAAAGAGGGTACTATGATGGAGATGTAACTTCAAATAATAAATAAGCATTTTAAAAAATCATTAAAAATTAAAAAAAGAAGATATTGGAATCCATGAAACTGGAGAAGCAAAAGGAGGATGGCCATCAAAGGTGGTGTGACAACAAAGAAGATGGAGCTAGAAGGAAGAAGCAAGTACCAGGATGTTTCCACAGTCAAGGTTGGGGAGACATGGAAGACCTCCAACTGGGAAATGGTTTCCATGGAGTTGGCGGACACTCGAGAGTGTAATGTCTTAGAAGCTGAGAAAAACTGGGTTGTCAACACTCTTGTGAGACTGAGTCAGCTGACGCCTGAGACTTGGCAACAACGCTGAGGCCATCAATGACCCGGACGAGAGCTTTCTCAATGTAAACGCACCTGTTTGGACTAAGTTCAAAGGCACATGAAGAACAGGCAATGAAGACTGTCAGGAGTTTACTATGAAAGTCTATAATGTCAAATTTTTGTGGGGGATACAGGTATCCATCAGGATGCAAGAACGAGCTCCGCCAGACTGTGCATTCCCGCATGCCAACAGCTGAGATTTTTACCATGTGGGACACATACTTTCTAAACTGTGGGAAAGGTGTTCCCATCACTGGAGCATCCCCAACGCTCTCTCTTCTTAAGAGAAAATTTCTCTCCACCTAAATAAAAATGAACCATGTAACTTCTAAGAATGAACTGCCTGTTCACTGTAGGTGTTTGGAGGCTTCTTGATCTCTCACTCAGAATTTAAAAGGCCATTGAACAACCTGACTTCTGGTCAGATCAATCAAGAAATAAATATCCGGGCTGGAGGTGTGGCTTAATGGTTGAGCACTTACATGATATGGCACAAGACCCTGAGTTCAATACCCAGTACTGGGGGAAAAAGAAAAGAAAGAAAAGTTTTCAATAATTCATTTGTGAAAGGAACAGTGGTTCAAATATGGTACCCATAACTCTTATTTCACTGTCAAAGGGCTATAAAATGCTATTTTCACCTGGATAATTTCACTGATCTTCAAAGCCACAAAGGATGGGCAGGAATTATTGTTTCTACTTCACACACACACTCACACACACACATGCACACACACATTTTCAAAGAATGCAGCAACTTGTGCAAAGTTATTCTGAAAATAAACAGTGCTGGCATGGTGGTGTCCACCTGCAACCCCAGTACTCAGGGCCTGAAGCAGGAGGATCAGATGGACAGAAGGAAGGGAGGAAGCAAGGAATATCACTTATTCTGTCTCCAAATTCCCAGGGGATTCAGTAGCACAGTGTGTACCAGCTATGGGAGAGGTACTAGGCCTAAAACAAAAGATTTGTCACTTTGTGCATTCTCTCACACACAGAGAGGTGCTGTCCTCTACATCAGATTTGCATTTTGAACAATCTATAAGTGTCTTGAAGGGTAAAGATAAAAACATAAAATGAAATAAAATCAAACACGCTTTGGAGTCTGTGAAAAATAGAGCCTTCACCTAGCCAACTTGTTTGTCCTTGCCTTTCACAAATGTCCCAGAGATGGTTGTCAAAACTTCCTACCAGACATTTGGAATAAAAGTCAAAGGACTCATTGGCAAACTCTTCAGTCAGAGTGGTGCTAGACCGCTGCACTGCTCTGTGGAAACACCGCCTAGATGTCACCTGCCTGACAGCAATAGGTCCCTGTTGACTTTGACCTCACATCCAAAGTTCTCCATCTGGAGTATTATTAATGTCCAGCCATTGGGTATTGATTTACTGTAACCAGCCAGCAACAGCAATTATGGGATTGAAACACATGCAGGCCGACATCCACAGGTGAAAAGAAAGTTGGAGACAAAGTCAAATTTGCATATTCATTTCTTTGAATGAGGTGTTTCCGCCGGCCAGGAGATTAATAATGACTTAATGAACTGTGGGCATGGAAATTGATTGACACTTAGAACAGGCAGGTGGGTTCGCCTCCCGTCTTCCACCCAAGTAAATCTCAGTCCATTCAGAACAGCAACAGTGAAGAGGCAGGCCTGGTGAGATGCCTCAGCTGTCACCAGCACTTGCTGCTGTTGCAGGAGACCTGGATTATAAAGAAACTAGGCCCAAGGGCACACAGGGAGGGGCCCCGGCTCTTTGTGACAAATCTAACCCAGGTGAGGAATTAAATGCCTGAGGCCTATTTCTGCCCTAAACTCATAGATCCTCTCTCTACTTTGGGAAGATGGAACAAGTCAGAACAGAAAACAACAGGATCTGGATCCTGGCTGCCTCAGTTTGGAGCCTATGAGGCTCATGTGACCTTCCACAAGTCCTACAAAAGACTGCTAAAGTCCAGAGATTATACTGTGTATCTATTAAAGAGAATGGGGCTGGGCCAGCCCATCCAACCGTCATCGGGAAGCGTTCAGTGGATTAGCAAGTACTAACAATGATTTAGGTCGAGCACCTGCTGTGAGCAAACACCCTTGGGACACATTGATGGCACAAGCCATACCCACCCCGCCAAACAGTTTGCAGGAAAAGTGTGTGAGGAGACACCATCAGGCATCAAGTTCAGTAACGATGAAGGTTAAACATGTAATTCAAGGTAAATGTGGGGTTACTTCATGGATCCAGGAGATGAGTCCAGGGTCTCCAATCTCCACATTTCAGCCTGTTTGGATGGGAAAACACTCATGAATCACCAACAGGTGTTTTAGCAGATCAAAGCCAACCGTCAGCACTGTAGACGACCATAAGCAAGGCAATCCGTGGATGTCAGGCGAGAGAGCTGACCAAGCTTGACTGGGGAAGGCCTAGCAGAATTTAGAAAGGTTGGGGTGTCTCAGACGGCCCTCAGGGCTTAAAGCTGGGAAACCTGTGGCTTGAAGCCAATGTTAGCTGTTATTTGAAATAATTTAAAATGCTGTTTTAATGAGTTTACTCTAACTTCTGTTATTAATGGGTACTTCTGCATTTGTATTTGCCTTATTACTTTTTTTTTAAATACTTTATTTTTTTTTTCTTCAAGTTACATCACAGTCACAAACCCCTCCCTATTCCCCCCTCCTATCCGGCCCTTCCACCCTCTTCCCCCCAGAAGTTTCCCCTTTCAGTCCAACAGATGGTTCGCCTTATTACTTTTAAGAGATTAGTATGTCATAGCAAAATTTAAGATGAAAAATAAGGGAGGACGAAATAAAGGCAAAACAACATCACCCCGGCCCCTGTATTTTACCTACGTGAATTCTTCATAACGTCCCTGACTTCTTCTGTGTATGACCTCCTCCACAGAGCCCCATGTCAGGTGGAAATTGAGACGGGGAAAGATCATAAGGATGTTGCCTTTCCTCTGCTTGCCCCCTTCCTAAATCACTTTTGACCCCACTTTAAGGAGACAATATTGAGAATACTCAAAAAATAACCCCACTAAAACATGAATCAGAACATGGCGGTTCCTGGACATGTTTTTAAAATTGCTCAGTTGCATTCAGGTCCCTTTAGAGCTCAGAGGACTTTAATAAAATTGATTTTCGGAGTATAACCTTTTAGCAGCTACTGTATAAGCTTGAAATATGGACCCTTCATTGTTGAAAGTGTTTCAGTTTTGCCCTGTTCCTAATGATGAAGGGAGCGTGTGGGTTTGGAATTCTCCGTGGCTGACATTCCCATAATTAAATAGTGTTAATAATAAAGCTCTGCAGGTTTTGAAGAAACTGGCACAGAGGTGGAGCAGTGCACCGTACTTCATTTAGAGACCGCAGCAATTAGCCCTTAATGAACGGTAGTACACAAAGGCTTCTAAAGGAGTTGTTTCCACACCCATTTGTCAGATCACAAAATGCGACATTTTCATTCTGCTGATTGAGAACAATTCTTGGGCTTCCTTCTGAAGGCCTCTTAAGTGATTGCATTGTGAAACTCCAATAAATAAAAACAAAGAGAGGGACATTAATTGCTTTTATATCTGCAGTCTAGTTTCAGCCAAGCTCAGTATTCTAAGAGGTCTGGCTCTCGGGCTGTCCGACAAGGGATCTAAAATCAAAGGCTTATCGTGGATGGCATGTTTAGATGGCCGTGTTTTTCATTCCTAACTTTAGGAGAGTTTTGTTCCCAGACATACTGTTACTCCTTTCTGAGCTGTCATGGGAATGTTTTCTCAGGGTCCCCGGGGGTAAGTGACACTGAAGTTGTTGCCAAAGGAAAATGACAATGCTTTTTCTTGAAGGTGAGAAGAGAGAAAAAAACTCTCCTGCCAAGGCCAGAACGACACAGGAATGGCTGATCTTTGTGCTCTGTCCTCTGTCCCCAGTCTTTGCCTGAAGCTTTTAAAGCAAGGATAAGTTACTTCTTAACAGTAGACGAGCTCTAAAACTTATTTTACACAATTTTAAAAAATGGTAACTCTTGGTTTTGAGATTCAGTATCCTCATCTCTAAATCATCAGGAGGAAGGAAAGGAAAGCTATCTGGGTGCCATGAAGTTTACAAACTCAGTTTTCCCCACACAATCTTGCCACATTAGCACTTCCAAGGGACCAGCTGGAGGATTCTGCCCTTTGTGGAGGCAAGCTCAAGTGTCCAGGAGATTTAGTAAGCATTTACTGGGGGAGCTACCGGTGAACAGAGCCCAGAGCCAGGCTCAGCTATAGTTTGAGGTAGAGCATTGTGGGGGAAGACAGGTACAGCCTGCATAGGGTCACCTGAAGACAGGTCAGCCCCTCTTTTAAGAACTTTCCTCAGGCTAGTTTACAATGGAGCGTACATGTCCCTGTTAGCATGCATTTTATCCTCTGGTGACACCCACCACAGTCTGAGAAAAGATAAGTTGTTTTTTTTTTTAAACAAGGTCTGTGTGATGGCTAGTTTTAACTGTCAGCTTGACACAGTGTAGAATCCCCTGAGAAGAGAGACTCTATGAGGGATTTTCTAGGTCAGGTTGACCTGTGGGCGTGTCTGTGGAGGACTGTCTTATGTTAATTGATGTGGAAAACTTCAACCTAAAGGTAGGCAGTACCATCCCCTGGTTTTGGGTCCTGAATTGTATAAGAGTAAAGAAAGGGGGTCTGGAGAGATGACTCCGTGGTTATGGCTGTACCGTCAACTGTTCTTGCAGAGGACCCAGGTTTAGTTCATAAAGTTCATATCAGACAACTCATAACCACCTATAACTCCAGCTTCCGGGAATCCCATGTCCCCTACCCCCATCTGCACATAAACTCATGCAGGCACGCACATATACATATAAATAAAAGAATATAAAAAGCTCTTTAAAAAAAAAAAAAGAGTAGACAGTGCAAGCTGAGCAGTGAGGTTCATTTATTCCCTTGTACTCGGCTGTGGATGTGATGTGACTGGCTGTTTTAGTTCTTGCCACACTGACTACCCCACAATGATGGACTAAATTTGTGAGCTAAAAATGAACCCTTTCTTCTCATCAGTGTATCCCACCACAGCAACAGAAACAAAACTAATGCAGGCTGGATGACAAGTCAGTGAGGGACAGGGACTCCCCTCCCTCACCCAGTGAAAACACAGATGACAATCAGAACATTACCATCCAAGGCCCTTCTGCTTTGGAGTCCTCAAGAGATGGCCCTTCCCTTTTCCCAGGTCTCAGTGTCCCCATATAGAGCAGGAACCCATTCTAGATGTCACAGGTCACTTCATTCTCTGATAATGCCGATGTTGGTCCGGCAATATTGTTGAGAGCTGATCCTGATGCCATACAGTGAGCCACCTTGCGTGTTAAAAGACAGGCCTGGGTAAAGACTCCCTTTCTTAACACATGCCAGGGTGAGCAAAGCTGAGCCCGGACTGTTCCAGAGTGGTCCGTGCTAACTTCACTTTCAGAGATTTTAGGAAGTAGATCCTTAAAAACAGAGAAATAAATCAGTGTTTCTCTTTGGGTATGATGGTCTTTCTAAACGACAGAAGCAAAGATTAAGAAGAGTCTAAGAAAAGTAACTGTTGTCCAGATCCAATCTATTTCCATCACTTTTTATCTTCTATGGCCGGTTCTCCCTCCCACCACCAACCCTTCCAAGGTCACTAGAGGGATGTGTTCCTTATAACCCAGGTGCCCCATGCCCTGCCTGGCCTGTGTCAGTGGCTCACCTGTATCAGCTGAGCCAATGGATACAGCAATCATTTCCTAAGTGTTTTTGCTGTGCTGTATTCTTTAGTGACTTTTGCCATTTAATCTATTGAGGTGGAGAATTGTTGGATTTAATGGGATTACTGTCCCTCTGGAGGTCACCCGTTGACCCTGTTAATGGGACCCAGAGAGGGAAAGAAGTGAGTCTTCCAAGAGCATGTGGGGGTCAGATCTGAATCCCTCTGAAGGCAGTCAGCCCCGCCAGCCCTGAATGAGGTAACACTTTCTACCTCTCTTTCTGATGCTTGCCTTCCCGACTGTGGGGAGCTTGGAGAAGCATACACACACTTAGTAGGGGCTCTAACTCTGAGCCCTGGCCCAGCCCTCTGGCCTGTAACTGTAGAACTGGGTGTAGAATTCCCTTCTGGACAGAGGAATCTTGAGAAGACAAGCAAATGGAATGCAAAATCCAATGTACTATGCCCTTCAGATACTTTCTCATCTGTCCATTCAGAACTTTTGCTCCTTTTGAGTCAGGTTGCTTGGCTTTTTTATTGTTGACTTTTGGGGACTCTTTATATATTGTAACTACTAATTTCTTATCTCAGACATGACACACATATTCTTTCACCCTTTTATATTCTGTCTTTAGGATCCTTTGTTGCAAAGAAATTCTAGTTTTATTTAGTTCAATTTCCCACCACCTTTTTTTCCCTTCACTATTTCTATTCTTAGAGTCAGAGCCGAGTAACCACTGCCTGGATGATTCTCATGTAACCACGTCGGGGAGCTTAAAATGCATCCATAAACATTTTTAGAGAAGTGTAACATCCCTCCAACCACATTCATTTTTATTACTATAAACAAATAAATAAATAAGTGAATATGTAAACCTCCCTTGGAAGGTTGGCAAGATGATTCAGTGCCACCAAACCCTATGACCTGAGTTGGATCCATGAGTCGCACATGGTGAAAGGAGAGAATCAGTTTTCCCAAAAACTGTTCCTTTAAACACACACACACACACACACACACACACACACACACACACACACACCACAAATAAATAATATGATTTTTAAAAAATATCACTCAGAGAACTTATTTATAAAAAGACAACCAATAGAATTCCCCCAATATCTCAGGAGTAACTTCTGAAGAAGCATCATAGGTTTGGGAAACATTTTCCAAATGATTTAAACTCCCTCTTTTTTAAACAGGGACTCCTTGTCCTGTGGAATCTGAGTTTCTGGAGGCAGTCACACCTTCACCACTTATTCTTCCATCCTCTGTCCAGAAGCTGAGGAGCATCTTTGGCCAGGACCAGTAGGGTACCAGGAAGTATAGAGGGCAGTGAAGAGAAGATTTCCATACATACCGTGGATTAATAGCCCTTCCCCAACCCATGATAAAGTCATCCCCCTGCACCGGGGTAACATTTAGAACCAAGGTCTTAGGAAATAATTAGACAATGAGAGTGGAGCCCTTGTAAGTGAATCAGTGAATGCCCTTGTACGAGAATAAGAGCTCTGTGAGGTTTTGGATCTTAAGTGTCCCTCACAGGCTCGTATTTTGAACACTCACTTTCCAGCTTACAAGCATTTATTTTGGCTGTGGCATCTTTAAGGGGTAGGGCTTAGGTGACAGACCCTCTAAGGATGGGACTTTAGGGGCTACACCTGCCCTTGGGTCTAGCCTGCTTCTTGGTCTGCCAGCTTGCCTCTCCTCACTCTGTGATGTACCAAAATCCTTCTGAAAGCAGGAGCTAAATGAGCTTTTCTTCCTTTAAGTTCCTCGTTCCAGGTATTTTGTCAGCACTATAATGATTAGTATAAGCTTGTCCCTTCTCTCTTCCTTTCCTGAAAACTAGAACACAGACCCTTAACAGACGCCAGATGTGCACCTTGATCTTGCATTTCTCAACCTGATGAACAAATGCTTGTTGTCTATGTAATCTGATATAACAACTCCAAGTTGACAGAAATAATGCCTATGGATGTTGTTAGAATAAAAACACGATGTTAGCATGAAATGCAATCACCAACCTTCCTGTTAGTGTGCGCTTCATAGAACAGTCTGTAGATAACAAGGTGAGAAGAAATTTTTTTTTTTTACAGGAGAAACCCACTCAGATTTAACTAGGTAATTAATTAATTCACAAGTAGATCCAAAGTGGGGACGATTGTGATACAATGACTTCGATAAGGAATAAGGCCTCAGGCAAGTGGTGATCAAAGAGATGAGAGCGTTTTTTGATTGGGCATCCCATTGCAATTCTATTTCAATATAAATAAGCTGACACCAGAAGCAAGCCATTAACCCCAAAGCCGCTGGCTGTTCATTAGCCAAGGCATAATTTTGCATTTCATTATTATTCATGTTGGCTAAATTTCCATTAAAACCAATTTAGTAAACTGGCCCTCCATGAGCTTGAAATTAATGGAGGAAAAGAAGGCAGGGAGGGGACAAGTCAGGTGGCATTTCAGCGTGAAGGGATGGGAAACACATGGGGGGGGGTAGGGAACAGATTGCCACTTTAATTAAAGATAATGTCTCAATTGAGTTTTAAAAATGAGTCTCCAGAAAATGCCTGGGGATTGGTTTTTGGTGGTGGTGGTGGTGGTGGTGATGGTGGTGGTGGTGGTGGTGGTGGTGGGTTTTGTTTTTGTTTTTCTGGCCAAATCATCTGGTTCATTTTTCCAAATGGGTATTTGTTACTGCTGGATTTCTGATGGAGTGGAGAGAAGCCACTCCCTTCAGCATCCCTGACTCCTTGCTGAGCTGTAGGGAAGGGAGAACCAGAAGCTTAGCCCTGTATCCCAAGGCCTCTCATCTGCCCCCTTAGTGAGCGTTCTCTTTGCAACACCCTGGGCTAACACCTTTCAGGGACTGGCTCATTTAATTATTCTAATCTTTCAAGTGAGGTAGAGTCTGCCGTCATCCCCCGTTTCACACGCAGGACCGCTGAGACAGAAGATGAGTAAAATGGACATTCCACAATCCACATGGCACAGAGCTGAGCCTCCAACCCATACCTGTATTCCACTAAATTACACTGTCTCCATATAAAGTCACTGAACAGCACATTCCCCTGTGCTGGAGACTGAACCCAGGGCTTCACACATGCTGGTCAAGTGCTCCGTCACTGAGCTACACATCCAGCGGTTCTTTGACTTTTTATATTGAGACACGGATCTCACTGAGTTGCCTAGAGTGACCTTGAACTCACTCTGTAGCTCATGCTGATTTGAACTTGCAGTCCTCCTGCCTCAACCCGGTGAGTTGCTGGGCTTGCAGGCTTGTGGGAGCAAAACCCTGAACACATTTTATCGGTGCCTAAATAAACACTGCCTGAAGTACCTAGCAGCTTGCTAGTGGAGACATATCCACAAAGGAGAGTTGGGGACAATCTGTAGGGGTCCTTGAAACCAGTCCTTGAAGCCAGACCAAAGTATTTGAACTGCCTCTTTGGTGATTCCTCAAGTGTAAATCCAGACCCTGGTGCTGGGGGGGGGGATGTCTGTGAACAGAATTAAAAAAAATTTAATGCTCATATATTAAACTTAAGTTTATCACAAATGACTTAACTTGCACACACCACATGAATGACAATCATTTCAGAAGAAAGGGAAGACATTTGAACACTGACACACAAGATTGCTCCATATTAGGTATTGCTGAAGAAGGTGTTTGTGTTTCAATTGCTCTCGTTCATGTACCAACTCTATGGGGCAAGTTCTTGGCTGGTGAATGAGAAAACTGAGCCAAGCTGAAAAGGTGACCCTATGCTAGATGTCACTGCCAGCAGGAAACAGGGTGAGGGAAGTCGCCAGTGCTTGGCTCTTCGGGAAGGTGCCCAGTGCAGAGGAGAGATAGGACATGACAGAGATTGGGAAAGTGTCTGTCTTCAGCTTCTGTTCAGGTAATGACTCCATCACTTGCTCCTCTTGGAGACTGCCAGGCCAACCCTGCCCAGAAGCCAGGTCCTGCCTGTGACAAGGGCTGGCAGCAGTAAAGAGCTTGCTTGCCAGGGGGCAGGGTGCCCAGCACAATTTGAGGATCAAGTGGATCAAGTGTCCACATCACACATGAACCCAGCCCTTGGGTCTCTGATGCCATTTTTGGGAGAGTGGAGCTTTATTCATGCGCCTGGACCAGTAGCCTGCCCACTCTGAAAGCCGGGGCCCTGCAGACTGCTATCCTAGCTGCTGTGAAGGGTGCAAGAGCAATGAGAGCGTAAAAGTGCATTTTTTTTACACAGGCAACACTCTGCATCTGGAGGAGGTAAACATGTCTGCTTCCTCCCTGACTAGGAGAGCCAAAGGCTTGCTCATTAGCAAGCATCAGAGCTGGACCAAAGTCAGTGTACTACCCCAAAACGGCCTATGCTCAAAACAGTGCTGCTCATCCATCGGAAGCCCTGCGGTTGGTGAGTCCCTCCTTGGGTCATTGTCAGCAACAGCGGTCCCTACCACCACTCCAACCCACATGCCTTCCCATAATCCCTGCACAGGCTGAGACCATGTTCCCGATACTCTCTTTGTCTCCTGTGTCTGTTTCTGGTGACTGACCCAGAAGAGCTGAGTGGTCTCCAGGGAGACTGTCATGAAAAGGATTTAGGCATAATTCCCCCCCCCCACCTTGGCCACCTTCTCACTCAATGGCCTTGGGTGAGCAAACCCTAAAATCCCTCTGTCCCCTAGAATGTCTTCCTCTAAAAGAGAATGACCAAGAACAGAGCAGGTTTTGTGGACGCAAGGGCGGAGTGTTCTACAGTCTAGATGGCACAGCAGAGATTCAAACCGAGACCCACGTTCTAGATGATGTTAAATGAAATGTTTAGCTCGGGATGGACCCCTTATTCAACCCTAGACAGAAAATCACTCTGGCTGCTGGGAATATGAATAATGCATTTCATGTGTCATGTCCAGGATCTGGGGCTTGGAAAGTTGCAAGGCCAAGTGATGAGGTGTTCCACATCAAGTACCTACCGTGGCCTTCCAGACCCAATACCGTCCTCTTTATTAGCTCTGCTCTCTCTTTACAGCCTCCACAAGCCCTTACTTCTTTACCTAATCAGAGGCTATGAAGAGCAATCTTTCCCTGGGAAAGGGACACAGTCCTTAGAAAGGCATCCAAAACGGTGCCATTTGTGGTGCAAAAAGGCCATAGGCACTCTCTCCATGACACACGCACAAAAGCTCTTGTTGTGGACACAAATAAGAAGGAGTTGAACCCTCACCCGATGTAATTCACTCCCATTATTGACCAGAGTTCTCCCCCCACAGCCCCCTGCAACCCCGGGTGCCTTTGCATTTGTCAGAGGTTCAGAGACCTCTGGCATTCAGCGTGATTTGTAATGTAAATTATATAATTGTACTTTCACATATTTTAACATCAAATGAAATGATTGACTACAGAATCGCCGCTGTCTACAGGTGGGGGTCAATTACCATCTGAATAATCACAGAGGCACACAAGAATAGCATAGCCGCTGAGCGTGACATATTTTTATCTCTATGCATTTCAATGAAGTCAGGCTGGTACATAAAAGGTTATCACCTAGGAAACATATTTTCCTAAGCACAAGTTAAACATGCAAGGGAGATCTGCAAAGATATTCAATTTAGTCAGTCAACCCTAACCTATTAATATTTTAACAAAATCCAGTGAGGATAATTTTTTTTCTTTGATCCCATTTCATGTGAGCAGCCGGGAAAAGGAAGAAAAATTAAAAACAAAATAGTCAAGCATACAGAATGAGGTTATGTATTAAGTGGGGTATTTAATGTTTCTGGCATTTCATAGCCCAGGGGAAAGTGTGGATGGATTTAACAATCAAGAGCTGTGTTCCCTTGGCCACAAAGTTCGAGAAACATAAAATAATCTATACCTCCAAGCTGACAAATCACGCCTGACACCCGGCTTCATCTCACCGGGACTCCCAAGATCAGCATTAATCACATGTTACATGAGGTCCAAAGAAAGGCAAATCACACCCTGCTGAAAGTGAGACTGAAGGTCTTCGGGAAGGATTTCAATCAATAATAAGTAGCCTGATAGCCAGGAGCTACTGTTTTCATCTCCTGATATGAAAAGAAACCAATGCAAAGCACACAGCCACCAGGAGCTGGATGGAGCCCAAGATGTCTCCAAGAACCCAAAGTAGTTAGACGCCAACTTTCCTTCTTAGTTCATGACAAAAGGATTTTGTTTCCAAAGGAGAGTCAAGCCCCGCGTAGGCTTCTCATTTCATAACAACATTTCCTTCTTCCTCTAGGGCAGTGGTTCCCAACTTTCCTAATATTCCTCATGCTGTGGTGACTCCCAACCATAAGATTATTTCATTACTTACTTCATAACTGTAAATGTGCTACCGTTATGAATAGTAATGTAAATTTCTGATATGCAGGACTTCTGATATCTGATTCCCAAAGGGATCTCAAGCCACAAGTTGAGAACTGCTGCTCTAGCGTGACCTGCTGCCTGAACCAGCAGACTTGTGGACAGGGCTATGTATGCTAGGGATTGGGTCTGAGACACACCTGTAGTTCACGAGAAGCCCAGCCAATGTCACTGAAGTTGTGGTGTGTCCCGTTCGAACTCCTGTGTTGAACTTGGAACCCTCACTGCTTCAGAATGTAACCTTATCTGGGAAAACATGAGTTACTACTGTGCATGGTTAAGTTGAGATCATACTGCAGTTTGATGGACCCCCCCAATCCAGTGTGAACAATGTCCATAACAAAAGGGGAAATTGGGACACAGACACACAGGGAGAATGTCTTTCTCCCCCACAGCTCTGGGAAGCAGCTAGTCTTGCTGACACATTGATCTTGAATTTGGACCCAGTCAGTTTTTGTTGTTTAGGCCTCAGTTTATAGCACTTCATCATAGGAACACCAGCAAACCATAGGTGCACTGCATTTCATGCCCATGTAATTCAAATTGTGAACAGCTAGGAGATGGCTGGTGTTTACCTTGCCCAGAGCTGATGCCACCAAGTTAGAAAGCTGAACAAGTGTATAAATAAATACCACCTCAGGCAGATGTGACTTGAGCTCCTGGATCCAACCATACTTGAAACTTTACCTTTGGCCTTGCAGTTATATGCCTTATACTGATTAGAACTGAGTTTTGATTACAAACAAAGGACCCCTAGATATACATTGTTATTTAAAAGCGGTCAGCTGGGTATGGTGGTGCATGCCTTTAATCCCCAGCAATAGGGAGGCAGAAGCAGGAGGATCTCTGCAAGTTCATGGCCAGCCTGGTCTACAAAGGGAGTCCAGGACGGTCAAGGATACACAGAGAAACCCTGTCTCGAAAAACCTAAAAACAAATAAATAAATAAATAAAGCAGTCAGAGTGGACTCTGGATAACTTCAGAGGCACGAAGTCTTAGGATAAAGGACATTACTATGGTGATTAGAGTACAGAAAGATTTCATCCAGTTTGGGGAAGGAAATGGACAGATACTGAGGAAAGGTGTTGGGTAGTGAGGGACCTGCGTGTTGAATTCCAAGGGATGTGAGATGTATTTTCCTGAACGGAAAGAAAGGAATAGAGAAAACATGATCAGTGAGCTCAAACGGACACAGAGTGCTGTCTTTTTTCTTTTCTGTTACTGTGATAAAATAAAGCACACACATAAATAGACCAGAAAAATAAATGGGAAAAAAAATCCCTCCTAGGCGTGCTCAGAGGCCCATCTTCCAGGAGGTTCAAGATTGTGCCAAGGTGGTGACAAAATTAGCACTGTCACAAAAGGCAATGCAAGGAAGGCTTGAGGTTCACTTGTGGGAGCCCCAGGGATAGAACTGGGAAAACAGGCTTTGAGTATAGTTGCTTAATACTCCATGAGAAGAAGGAATGAGCAAGCACCTGTCACAAGAGACATCTGGGGGGGGGGGGTTGACAAATGACACACTGTCACTTGATGTACACACTGAGTGGGTCAGCAGGCTGGATGACTCCAAAGCTCCTTCCAGACTGGACTTTTAAGCTCTAAAATTCTTTCACTGACACTCCAGAGAGTGTGCTCATGTCATTTGTTCCTTTGAGACTCCTGTGAACTAGAGGAGCTGGCCTTGACAGTCTAAACCCTACAGCTGGGATGTGTCAGTGTTCAGAGACTCCTACCTAGTCAAGTCTTTGTGCTTCACCCTGTTCACATGCCCAGGGATTTGTGGAATCTCCTGGAACACACGAAGTCAAGACATTCATCTTTGTTCAAAGGAATGGTTAAGGCTGTTGAGATGTAACTCTCAGTGACAGGAAGCACACAACAGGAGAGATCATTTTTCAAATTCTTTCCCTCTTTGCTCTAATTACATTACCTGCACCATAGCTAAGAGTTGAGGGCTGACATTAAACATATAATAAATCTGGCCATAGATTTTTTTTTATTGTAGATGGCCCATATTAGGCATTTAATATACCTGAAATCAAGTGGACAAAAGCTTACCACTGCACCATATAGCTCTTTATTTAGGCTTGAGGCTTCTCTGGAAGAACACAGGCTTTGGGTTAAGGATCAGGGTAGAACTGGAGAGGTGGAGGTGAAGGTTGGAGGTGGGATTGAGGGCAGGGTCCCATCTTCACTCTTACTATCTTAACAGCTCCTCAGATCACCAGCCCTTGAGGTTTGATGTTGTCAACAACAGAGGAGAAAATATTCTCCCAGTTTTGGCCAGCATGGTATTGGCTGGACCAAGAGAGGAAAGGCCATTGCTGCTTATAGTCAGGAAATAAAGTAAAGCTGATTATTGGAGGAGTCTCCACTCACTATGCAGAAAAGAGAGCCTGAGGTCACTCAGCAAATAACACACAGTGCTGTCATCTCCTCGGCCCACATAAGTTCTTCCTGGACACTAGATGATCTTTCAAATCCACCATTCTGCTAAAAGATACAATTCTCGGGGACACTTAGTGCCAAATTGACAACCTGAGTTTGATCTCGCTAGGACCCACACAGTGGTAGGAGAAAATGGATTCCTACAAGTTGTCCTCTGACCTCCACATGCATGCTGTGGTGCCCCGTGCTGACACAATAAATAAACACATATAGTTAAAAAAAATGAAGTCCTTGATAATAAACCCCAGTGTCAGTATGAACTGGAATAGAATCCATTATGAATGTCCAATGATTGATATCTCAGTAAAGAGATGGATATTTTAGTAAAAAGCTTAATATTTTCACCAACCTACTTCTAGGAAGTCATAAAATTAAAAAAAAAAATAGCTCTCTGAGAAAATGCACCTTTTCATGTTAAATCTGTTCTTCGGTTTGCCAGGCATACACAGAGAGATGACTGGAGTCTCCCCATCCACTAAGCGTTACTTTGTGTTTCTTTTCTGTCACCGTGACTAAACACCTGACAGCACCAATCCAAGGGAGGAAAGATTTCTTTTGGCTCATGGTTTAGACTGGGCAATCCACCAGGAGGGAGAGGCTGTGAGAGAGTGGGTGTGCAGGACACTGTCTCATGCCAGGGGCAGGGAGCTTAGGCTGGAAGCAGTACTCACATTCCACGCCACTAATCCCCTATCTAAGATCCATGTCCAAGAGCTTCACATGCAAATACACACACACACACACACACACACACACACACACACACACCCCAAATTGTGCAACCAGATGAAAATCAGATAGCCAAACACGTGAACCTGTAGGGAACATTTTTACATCCACACCATGATCACTTTTGAGGAGAGCAGGGCAGCGGTCATTGTTTTCAGTTGGAAGACAGGTTTAGAGAAGAAAAGTGTCCTGCCCATGGCCACAGAATTGGAGAAGCAGGGTGAGTATAGAACCCAGGTTTTCCTGGCTAGATGTCCACCAGGGTCCCTAAGGACCATTGAAAGCAACGGGTGCTTTACAGCAGTTAACTTCTGACATTTAGATACCCAAATTTCAATGTATATCCTCAAGACCAGCACCATAAACATCACCAGGAAGCTTGCTAGAAATATAAATTCTCATTCCTAGTCATTCTGAAGCAGATCTGGAGTGGGACCTCAAACCTGCATTCAAAAACCCCTGGGATTCCATTCCTCATTCAGATTTGAGAACCCCGCTGTGGCTGGAGGGTGGTGGTATTGTGTGAGTTTGCTTAAGGGCACATCAGAAATATGGGCACCGAAAAATTCAGGCTCATCGCCTCTGAATCCTTTTAGCGAAGGCCAGAGTCCAAAGCGCTGAAAAGCTTGTTATGACTCAAAGCTAAGACAGCTTTGGCTCTGAGAACAGAGGAATAAAGGCTCACTCTCTCCCTCTTGAAACCTGGCCCCAAATCCTCTGCCTCTCACACCCCATCAGTGCAGAACTGAACCCAACTCAGCCACACAGCTGATTATATTCTGGGACAGGCTGACCAGTTATTCTGATCCTGTAATCTTTGGAAAACAAAGAGCCTGGATGTCTGGGGTGAGCAGAGAGGGCTGTGAGGCTCTCCTTTCATTTGTAACAGGGCTGGCACACTCTGAACATGGCTGTGTGTTCCTTCCACTACCCACACTTACTTCCCCTGGGATTTAAGCATTCTTCTCAGGGACATATTAATAATATGCAGTGAAAACAAATATCACCAAAAATATGGAAAGTACGAAAGTCAAAGGTGCCAGAAATTATGAAAGTTAAGAGTACAGGATTTGTTTTTTAAACTAGGGTTTGAGCCCAGAGTTTCACAAATGCTAGACAAGCAATCTATCATTGGGTTATATTCCAGTTCCTTCCTTTCTTCCTTATTTATTTATTTATAAACAGGGTCTCACTAAATTGCCCAGGCTGGCTTAAATTTATAATCCCTGTTTTAAGCCTCTGGCATATCCCTAGTTACAGCTATAAAGAACGGGTTCATTTTTCCACCCTCACATAGATTCCGAGGCATGGGGGTGGGCCTGGAGAGGGCTGTCACTCAAACTCTCCAGGCTGTCCTGTGATACAACAGCTCTTAGCACAGAAACTCCGGGAGCAATGCAGACTTCCAGAGACACTGCTGAGGCCAGAGACAGCAGAGTGCAGAACCTTCCCTTCCCGAGGCAGGGCCTTAAAGGACAAGGGGGAAGGAAACTCCAGGGATGGTGGGGAGCAAGGTTTCTGCCAACAACCAGCGCTCAGGATGAGCTGGGCCTACAGAACAACCTTGACTAACACTTGGCTCAGGTCAACGGTGTCATTTGAAAAGGAGAATTTACAGGCACTAATTCAAAATCGGAGCCAGGTGTTGGAAGTGCATGTCTGTAATTGCAGCTATAGTGATGTTGAAACAGGAAGAAACGTGAGTTTGAGGCAACTTATGGAAACACTGTCTCGGATTAAAATGTGAAAGCACAGAGCCAGGGGTGTAACTTGGTGATGATGAGGATGATCATGGATTCAATCCCAGGTACCACAAAACCACAACAATCCCCGTGATGTTTTATGCTAAGATTCAGTATCATCTCCATCTTAAACAGTATTGCTGTAGTTAATTGCACTAGAGCTGAGGGTCCACATGGCAGGTGTCTCCCTCTTCATGTTTTCTTTTTTTTATTTTTTTATACATTCATTTTTTTTAAATACTTTATTTTTTTTTCTTCAAGTTACATCTCAGTCACAAACCCCTCCCTATTCCCCCTTCCTATCCCGCCCTTCCACCCTCTTCCCCCCAGAAGTTTCCCCTTTCAGTCTAACAGATGGTTCCTTCTCTTATAACAGTAAATATTATACAAAACAATAGATATAAATATGCCACATTTATGAGAGTTAAATGGCCCAGTATACCTTCCCAATGTCCAGTTTATACATATTTGGCCCCTGACTTTAACATGCTACTATCTAACCATCTCCATGAGTTTAAAGGTCTATATCTGACTCAACATTCATACTAACTTGCAACACACTTTTAAGAGTATCTTCTTAGATCTATAACACCCTCTTGATTCCTAAACAACTCAAAATTTAACTAGGAGACTCTAGCTGTCTATTCTTCAACCACCTCAGAGATCTGAGAGGGATAAATATATCTGCTTATATAGGAGGTGCAGGGCCTGCAGCTTCCAAAACTAAGAAATGACATACCAATGACTGCCTGGACAGTTCCCATTTTCTCTCCATACATTCCTGCATCAGTCTTCAGCCTTTGGGTCCTGTTTCTCTGACAGACATTTGTTGTAGAGCAGGGATTGTGAAGGACTTACCTACCCTGTCTTGGCAGAGTTAGGCTGTCGACTTCCCTGCTACCAAGTTTTGTCCTTTTTGGACAGCAGTCTGTCTGCAGTTGGTGCAAGGGGTTTTTTCATGCCAAGAGATAGGCTTGCCACTAATTCAACCATCTTACACTGGAGATTCTTCGATGCTTATCTTCTACTTGGAGTAGAATAGGGGGTGCTGTCAGGAGCTGATATGTCTCGATATCAAAAAAAAAGAAAATCTTAATTTAAGATAACATCTTTGAATGCCATATTCTGCAGATCTCTTGCGGTTTTTGAAGATGCCCTATCCATCTCTTGTATTTAGATAAGCAAATGTTGCTTGTCTCTTAGCAACTTGATTACTGGGTAGTTTAGAGAATATCTGTGATAGACTGTCATAGTAGCTAACAAAGTGACATGTTTGCATGACTAGGAATTTGTTTTACTTAACTATCCTAGACCGTTTTAGACGGTTGGTATCAAGAGGCCAGAGCTTCACATTTTATTTTTAAGTATCTCTAGGTATGATACCATTAGGAAGCGTTACCTTTAATTTTGTATCAATATACAAAGATCTATTCAATTGTGGTTAAATATACTCTTAATTGCCGGGCGGTGGTGGCGCACGCCTTTAATCCCAGCACTTGGGAGGTAGAGGCAGGCGGATCTTTGTGAGTTCGAGGCCAGCCTGGTCTACAAAGCGAGTCCAGGACAGCCAGAGATATTCAGAGAAACCTTGTCTCGAAAAACCAAAAAAAAAAAAAAATATATATATATATATATATATATATATATATATACTCGCAATTATGTATCAATATACAAAGATCAATGCCTATGTAGCCCAATACAATCTTAATATTACGTCCATATACAAGGGTCAATACCATTGTGGCCAACTATAATCTTAATTTTGTATCAATATACAAAGATCAATACCGATGTAATCCAATACAATCTTATTTTTGCACAATAAACAATGGTCAATACCACTTTAGCCAAATAAACTACTAATTTTGTATCAATATACAAAGGTATAAGGGCATCCTCTTCATGTTTTCAACCTGAGCTCAGCAAACATTGGTGTGAGCAAGGTCTAAGGAGAGCAGGCTTGAATCCATAACGTCTGATAACTAAAACCCAGGTGGGTGTTACTTCAAGCTGTTGTCCTCTGCACAGTTGTTCTCTAGGGAGCAACTGGCCTAGAGAGATGGGTATCAAAATGAAAATGGGAATCTTCAAAAGGTAGATCATATTAAAGTCTAAAATCAATGACCTAATAAGTGTTCACATCATTGATACAACAAAATTAAAATGCAGTTGCCTATACAATTACAGTTCTTTTTGTGTTTTGTTTGCTTCGAGATAGGGTTTCTCTGTGGAGCCCTGGCTGTCCTGGAACTAGATCTGTAGACTAGGCTGGCTGGCCTCCAACTCAGAGACCTGCCTTCCTCTGCCTCTCGAGTGGAGTGCTGGGACCAAAGATGTCACCACACTGCAAGTTTTACAATTTCAGTTCTTAAGAAAAGCTATTGAAACTATTTAAACATTTTTAGAGAGTCAATCATCTGTCTATTGCCTCACTACATTGTGATTATAAGCACCGTGCTTTGGTTAGATCTTAACGTCTCCCCAAAAACCAGAATTGAAGGCTTGGTCCTTGAGCTGATGATACTGGGAGGTGCTAGAAACACTGAAAGGTGGGTCCTAATGAAAAGTCTGAGGTCATTGGAGGAATGTCCTTAGAGGGAATCATGAGGCCTCAGCCCCCTTCCTGTTGTTCTTTCAATTCCTAGACACAGGAAGAATGGTTGGCTGCATCAGGTGCTCCAACCAGGACCTGCTGCAAGAGGCTCAAAACAACAGGGCCAATGCTCCATGGATGGAAACCTCCAAAGCTGTGAACTTAGATAAACCTGTCCTCTTTACAGACTGATTATACCAGGTCTTTGTCATAGCAACTGAATACGGACTGACACACCCTGTGCTCTGGTCACTGCTGTATATGCCCAGTACCTACAACACTCTGGGTACTTACCAAATACTTGTTGGGTGAGTACAGTAGCATGTACTGAGCATTTATGTATGAAAGTATTTTCAGCATTTTAAAAGTATAAAGATCATTCCCAACAAGGGATTTGTTGTGAGGTTTTATCTCATTTTGTACCAAGGATGGAAAATGGAGTCTTGTGCATGCTAGGCAAGCATTCTAACAGTGAGCTGTAGCTCAGATCTTTGTATAATTTTATTTTGAAACTGGATCTAGCTAAGTAGCCCAGGCTGGACTTGAACTTGAGAGCTTCCTAGTACAGCCTTTCATGTAGCTGAGATAAAGGTATGCATCACCGCCTAGCTCACCGTACTGTTTAACGGATGAGGAAACTGAATCAAAGAGCAGCTGATCATCATGCTCGGTTCTGCCCCAGTGGTTCACAGTACAGCTGGGACCTGTCTATCATACTACTCTCCCCCCCTACAAACTATTACTGTGGCTATATTTCTAAGACAGGAACTAATAAACCAAGGACCCCTGGAGCCAGGCTGGGCCTTGAAATCTCTTTTTCTTTTTCTTTTTTTTTTTTTTTTTTTTTGGTATAAAGTAGGAACTCACCAAGAGCCTGTTGAATCTGTTATTAAAATTGTTATTTGTCTGAGAATAAAAACAGAAAAGCTGTTAAAAAGACCCTGCAATCTAATGAAAAAGCAAGTCATTATAGAGCTGGAGATCCTCTCATGGCTCTGTTTCTGTTTCCTCTTGAGTAAGTCGCTTAGCTTTTATAAGTTCCTGTTTTCCCATATATAAAAATTGGAAATTTTTGTTTTACTGCATCCTTTCACAAGGACCTTCAAGGGGCAAAATGTGCTAGGAGAAAATGCAAGCCATGTAAATATTTATAAAACTAAACTTAGTTTACAAGTTTAGAGTGTTGTTTTCTGTGCATTATCTCTTTGTTCCCAATGAGGAATGCTGTTAGAGAAGCAAACGTTCTTAGCTCCACCAAAAGAGGCAGAGAGAGGCCAGTACTGCATCCCTAGCCAAAGATGCCAGATATAAAGCCAAGGCTGAAGCTAGCCTGTTTCTTCCAAGCCAAGGGTAACAAAAGCCTCTGGGAAAATAAGTTGTTACTCCAGATTAAGTTCTGTGTGTTGGAGTGTGGGTAGAGGATATAGTAAAAAATAGTACCTGGCCAAGTCTACACCCCAAGTAAAGGTCAGAGGGAAGTCTTCCCAGAACTTGGGACAAGGCAAAAGTAGAGGGAGTGGGAGAATATCTCAAGAAAGGGGCATGCCAGATGGCTCAAAGAACATTCCAGAAATGGCCACAAAGGCCATCCAAGTCAGAAGAGAGATATTGACAAAAGAGGAAAAGAAAGAGGAATCGGAACCTTGAGTGTCTTAAAGTACTTCAACTTTTTTTCCTCTGAAAAATTGGAAGCCCAGGAACTTTCCTTGGTGGAAAGAAATTGGACAGTGAATACCGAAGGGCTTGGGTTCAAATCCCCCAAACAGCCCCTTTCTGTTTCTTAAGTCTAAAATACTCATTGTTATGACTGATCTGAGACTACAAAGAGGTCATATATGAAGGTCCAAGCCCAGTTCTTGACTTGTAAAGTCTGATCCTCCCCAGACTGCAGGTTCTTCTCAGACTACATTGAGACAGAAAAGAAGGGAAGTGGCCAGAGAGTATGCCTGCTGCCATAGTGCCATCTTCCTCATGAAGGGCAGGGTTTCCTTCTCCTTGCTGAGTGGCTTCTTTTCAATTTGAGACAGGGTCTTCTATCCCAGGCTGGCCTCAAACTTGCTAAGTAGCAGAAGTTGTCCTTGAATTTCTGGATCCTGTCTCCTGACACTATAGGGTACCTCAACACCAGGTTTACTCCCTGTGTTTTACAAGAAGGATTTGTTCATTCTCTGTGCTTGGGATGGGGGTATTTGGGAAATCATCATCTTGTTTGCAAGACTGACACTTCCTAGTTCTCCAGTCACCTTTGAAGTGTCTCTTTGAGGCCTGTCCTCCCAGACTAGAAAGTCTTATGTGGCTAGATAATGGCTTTCCTGTAGGACTCCAGCTGGCATTACCCAGCCTGACAAAGCTTCCCAGCCATCAGTAAGGCTGGCTTTTGTGTTGCTGCTATTGAAATATATCGTCCAAGAAACAGATTCATTCACAAGGAAACAGACAACTACTAACCAGTAGACAGGAAGAAACAAATAATCACGTTTTAATACATTATTTATCACCTTTTCAGTTCGAATGCCTTTTTTTGTGCAGCTCGTCAGTTCAGCGTCGTTGCAATCTTCTTCCTGACTCACTGCTGTATCAACACAGACAGCAAAGCTGCCCTGAGTCTACCACAGCAGTCACTGATTATCTGAGAACTCTTTTTGTTTTGTTTTTTTTCCCTTTAGTATTCTGTTTGGAACACTCTTTTTCTAGGTCAAGTCATTTCAGTGGTAGAAAACAACCATCTTTTGGGCTCAACCATCCACAGCGTTCTATATGTAGAGAGGATGCGTATGAAGTGCCAGCATGCAGGGGAGACAAATTTGTTGGGTTGTTAACTGAGATGTGTATGACTTGGCAAATCTTTCCTTTAGGGCTGAAACTCTCCAAGAGCCAGCCAAGTCTTTGTGTCCCTGTAGCAGTGTCTACTCTAGCCATTTTCAAAGTGCTGGAGGCTGGTCTCAGGCCAGGCATCTCAGGCTTACTAAAAGCAAGGCTTTTTCCATTTGCTGTGGTGGATGATATAGGGTCATTACTGTGCTACAGTAGTCATGACCACCATTTATGGAGCTACCTATTCTTATCTGAGAAAAGACCCTTTATGCCTACGCAAATGGCAAATGTGTATACAATGTCAGTCTGTATCCCAAAGATTTAAACAAACAAACAAAAAAAAAAACCTGAACAAAAACATTTTGTAGGCTGCAGCTACAAAATGACACCAGGAACAAGCATTGACCTCCAGTGGTTCGAACCCACAGGCTGTTCTCTTTTGTTCTTTTGTAGCAGCTAAATTTCATATCAACTCTTCTGCCTTGGAATCATTCACACAAACACAGCAAATACTCTGTGTCTCTGGAGAAGATAGGTCTGGCCATAAACTGGCTCATGGCCCCATGGCTACACGTGAGTGGATCTGAGTGACAGCTGTCACTGAGTGGATCTGAGTGACAGCTGTCAGTTTGGGTGGACTTGAGTCCTTCAGTTCCCCAGTGTTCCTCTGATGTTTTTCACCTCCAGACCGTTTCAGCCATTTAATTGCTATCTGTCTGGCAATTACCGCATCTGAAATATTTATTTAACTTCTGACTGTGTAAATCACGCACATGGAAAGTGATTTAAGTAGCACAAAGGGAGCCCACAGTGAGAGGGAATTCACCTTGTGCCTTGATCTGTAGTTTCCCTAGGTGGCCGTTCTAACCAGTTTCTTGTGTCTCTTTCTAGTTAGGAATGATATAATTCTATATATCAGACAAACCAAAAGTGAACATATTCAGCCAAGTGGCAGGATAAAAAAAAATCAACATACAAAACTCAATAGCCTGCCTACATTCAATGACAAACCCTGAAAATGAAACCAGAGAAACAATCCCTCCACAGTAACCACACACACAAATCAAGTGCCTTGGAATGTATCTAACCAAGGGAAAGAAAGACCTCTACAGTGAAAATTTTAAGACATTGAAGAAACAAGCTGAGGAGGACACTAGAAGACAGAAAAACATCTCATGTTCATAAATAGGGAGAGTTAATAGTGTGAAAATAGCCACCTTCGCAAAAGCAATCTACAGACTCAACCCCATCCCAAACAAAGGCCCAAAGTCATTCTTCACAGACAGAGGAAAAAAAATTCCAAAACTTATAAGGAGGCACACAAGATCAAGGACAACCAGTGTAATCCCGAACAAAATAAATACTGCATGAGGTATGACCACACTGGATTTTCAATTATACCACAACAGCAAGGCACTGGCAAAAAAAAACAAAACAAAACAAAACAAAACAAAAAAAACAGAGACAAGGACCGGCATAATAGATATGGGGGCCCATGTATAAGTCCACATAATTACAGCCACCTCATTTTTCATAAACATGTTAAAATAGACACTGGAGGAATGACAGCATCTTCAGCAAATGGTAATGTACGTCTTCCATCTCGCCACACTGTGCTCTCTGGGGTCCAGCAATAACTCGAGAGCTCACAAGCTCTGGGGTAGACCCTGCTATTGTTATTTTGACAAATGGCCATGCTGTCAAAATGGCCTTCTGAAAGTTGTGTTTATACCCACGGACCTAGGCCGCTCTCAGCCTTGGTCAGTAGACAGCAGATGTAATAGAAAGAGGTGGAACTAGTCAAAATGCTGAGAATAAGAGCCTGGGTGCTCATCCTCTAAGAGGACATCAGTATCAATTCCTGGCCCAACCCTCCCCCACACCCCAAGTCTCAAAAAAAAACATCTCAGAAGAGGGGGCAGAAAAAATGGGGAGCTGGAGAATGACAGCTATTGCATTCATACACATATGGCAGCTGTGGTCACCTACACAAGACCTTCACAAGATCAAGCCAGCCAACATCTGGGCATACATGGGGTCGTGGATCTCAATGCCCCCCACCTACACTGAGGAGCTTTTGGAAGCTGCTGGTTGCTGAGGGAGGGAGAATCATTCTTTTTGGAAGATGCGGCCACTGACAGGATTCCTACGCTCCAGGTAATGAGTGGCCCCAGACCTATGCACATATGGGCATCATTTAACCTGACTTATTCGGCTATGAAAAAAAAAAAAAAGAGTTGAAATTGGAGGGGGTCATGCTAGTGGGGGAATATGGGAGAAGTGGGAGGGGAAGATGAGGACTGGATATAATCATATTTCATTGTATACCCATATAAAGTTCTCAAGAATAAAGAATGATTGAAGGGAACTGTTAGAATAAAATCTAAAGCCCTTCCCTGGGTACTTCCAGCATAGGAGCTCACTCCTGCCTCAGGGCCTTTGCACATGCTCTTTCTATAGTGTGTCATGCGTGGTTCTGTCTTTTCCATTCTTCTTTTAGCTAACTTTTTTCTCTTCCTTCACAATAGAAACCTTCCTAGATTTCTCATCCTTCTAATTCCAAGGACAAATTCAGCTTACCTATCTTTGTTGCTTTTTACCAACTGGCCTAAAAAAATATTTTCTTTAGTCTCCCCTGCTTCCTACTCTGCAAGCTTCTAGTGGTATTTCTACTCTACTTGTAACTGTGGGGATCTTTGAGCTACTGAAGCCATTCCATCCCCAGAGGTCTTCTCTCCCGTGAAAGCATCTCCAAATCTGTGCCATAAAACTTATCACTTGGTATATCAGTTGTGCACACAGCACATACAGACCCCAGCAAGTACTTTAGGTGATTTAGGTGAGGTGTGGAGAAATTTAAGATATCTTTTAAATTTTCTACAGTCCCTGTGATGACCCTGGCCTAAAGCGTCATAACTTCCTGGGTTAAAGCAGAATTTCCTTGCCCACACAGCACCACTGCTTATCTTTCAAAACTGTAAAAATTACACTTATGTATGTATTTATTTATTCGTTTGTTTGTTTGTTTATTTTGAGTGGCATGTGCAATGGTGCTTGTGTGGAGGCCAGAAGACAACTTGTGTGGGAGTTGGTCCTCTCCTTCCTGGGTGTCATGGATCAAACTTGACAGCAGGGGCCTTTACTCTTTGAGCTATCTTGCTGGTCTCTGTCCTTGGGTCTTTTGTACTCTTGTCTACTCAGACACCAGAGGGTCCTGTCAAATACTAAATCTTCCATTCCTTTGCTCCAAAGCCTTCCCTGGCTCCCATCTCCCACACAGAAATACCCCAGGTCTTACCTGGGAAGAAGAAGGCCTCATGCCATTGTCCTACCTCACCTCTTACTTCTTGTTTCTTACCTGTTATTCTTGGCTTCTTGACACATTAATGTCCTCAAATGTGAGAGACATCTTCATCACTTTTCATTTTCTGTCCCTCTACCTGCAATACTTTCCCTCTATGTATCTGTGTGGTGACTCATATCCTTGTCTTCAAGTTGTCACTCAACTGCCAACTTCTTAGGAGTCACCCCAAGCCACCTTATTAAAATTGCTACCCACCCCACTTCTTGTCCATTTTCTCTACCTCTTTCTTGTTTAGCGCAGTTACCACCTTTCAAAGTCCTGCAAGTCTTTCTTATTTATCTCTATTTTATCTTTCTTCCTCAGTAGAGATCCAGAAAGGAGGGGATTGGTCTATTTTCTATCACCATATTCCTCAGATATCTAAAGTGTCCCAGCAGGAGCTCAGTCATAATCACATGAAAGAAAATGGATTTGGATTGTTGAGGGCACATTAGGCAGGATTTTACAGACAAATAAACTCATTTGGGTCCATATGGCAGAAGGAAGAGTATTATGAGGAATTGGCAAACTAGACTATAGAGGCTAAGGGTCAGAGTAACGCAGTACTTGCAGTACTAGTAACAAGAAGCAAGAGAAGATGGGGTCCCAGCTCAAATAAGAGGGAAGAAGTGCATCATATTTGGCTTCCCCTGCCCTTCTGTTTTCTGTAGTCTTTGAGAAGTGTATGGTACCTAACCCCATTGTAGAGGTTGTCCTTGGTCTACTGCCTCAGACACCAGTCTCTTCCAGAAATTCCCTCACACACAACTCATGTTTTGCTCAAGATGATCTCAGAAGTAAAGAGTAATACCAGGATAGTAACGACCAGAACCTGGAGAATAATGTGAATAAAAGGGAGGTAGAAGGAGAGTAGTTAACAGATCCGGAAGGGCAGTTAACAAAGGAGAATCATAGCTAGCATTCCATGACAAAGTGGGACATGGTTGACAGCAACTAACAGTGTATTTCAGAATAGCTAGTGGAGAGGACTTTAAATGGTCCCTACGTGTCCAGGCAAGTTGACACATGTAACCATCACAGACATTAAGTGACTGATAGTGAGGATAAAGAGCACACAGCAGCTGCCGCTTACCTGGAAGGTTCTTGGGATTCAGAGCCATGGACTTGAAGCCTTCGAGAACCGGAACTCTTAAGTCTGCAGAACTGCAAAGTACGGCCTGCTATGGCTGTGATTCCATTTGTCCTACCTCTTACTCTCAAATCTTAATGTCTGCAAAGTTGAAGTCTAACAGTCTTCACCACTACCAAGGTGAGAGCTCAGAAGAGGAGGGCTTGTCCCCATCCAGCTTTGAATAATGAGACATTTGTAAAAAGGAAGGTGGAGACCATTTTTTGGAAGGAAAAATTTCATGACGGACAGAAGAAATAAACAGAGATAAACATCTGGCCTCTTTAAAAAAAAAAAAAAAAAAGGATTTATTCATTTAACATATGAGAGCTCTATCTGTATATATCCCTGCAGGCCAGAAGAGGGCATCAGATTCCAGTATTGATGGTTGTGAACCACCATGTGGTTGCTTGGAATTGAACTCAGGACCTCTGGAAGAGCAGACAGTGCTCTTAGCTGCTAAACCATCTCTCCAGCCCCAACATCGGGCCTCTTTATGGCACTGTCTTAACTGAAGTAAGTAGAGTTTCCAGGAAGGTCATCTCTATTCAGAAAATGAGGAAGAAGAGATTAAAAAAAAAAAAAACCAAATGCCTGAATTTATCGCTCGCTGCACAAGCTTTATAAAGGCCCTTAGTCACATCAATTGTACCCAGTTTGACTCATAGTAATGGAAATGCAAGCTGAAGTGAGACTTGGATGCCATATCTTACTTGTCATTTTAGCAATAAGGTCCCCAGGGATTTCATCAAACCCCAATCTATTCATTACTATGAAGGTACTTTACAAACATAATTAAAATGACTGTCCCTTGACTGAGCTGGGCTGAGCTGGTGGGCCTGATTTTATCAGGTGAAATGCCTTAAGAGCAGGGTTGAGGCTTCAGAGGAAGAAGAAACGTCCACCTATGGACAACAGCTTCTGCTAGTGCCCAGAAATATCCCACTCCTCCTCACAGCCTGCCCTTTACATGTGGCACTTGCCTAGCGAGTCCCCACACTGCGTAGGTAGTTCTTTAATAAAATTATATATATTTGCCTGGTTCCATTTCTCTAGTTGAACAGGGACTGATTGACTTTAGAATTAACTTCTTTTGCTGCTTGATAAGTAATAGAACTCCGCTAAAGAATGCTATGGAGGGACTGAAGATATGGCTCAGCAGTTAAGAACTCTGGTGGCTCTTCTAGAGGACCTGATTTGATTCCCCACATCTATGTAGTAGCTCCCAACCATCTCTAACTCCAGCTGCAGGTTATCCAAAGCCTTTGGAGCCCTCTTCTGGCCTCTTTGGCCACTAGGAGTGTACATGGCATACAGACATGCAGACAAAACACCCATACACATAAAATAAAAATATTAAAGCCCTTAAAACTTAAAAAAAAAACACTATGTTGAGAATGTCTTCCAACTCCACGTGGGTTCCATGTGTATGTTTACCAAGATCTCTTCCTTCTGAAACCGAGAACCTTGTTAGGATTAGCAACAGGTTGTAAGGTAGGCCAGTAGGTTTCTTGTCTCTGTACCTTGTTAACCAGGCTTAGGATTTGACAATGGCCCTGATATGTTCACGAGCAATTGCTCTAATGATTATAACAGCTTTACAAACAGAAGGGGGACCTGGAAAGAGGATGGAAGTTTGGGGAGGGGCTGGAATTTTATCTTACCCTCTCAAGTGTTCCTATTAGGCAAAGAAAAACCAGGAAATCCCTTGGAGCTCTGATAGTCAGACAATACCAGGCTTTAGGTGGGACACTGTGGAAGCCAAGGGCCACACCCAGCTAACTTCAGGACTCAACAGCCCTCAGGACTTCACATCTTTAAAAAGTCCTAGTGATGCTGATGCTGTGGGTCTGAGGATTGTACCCTCTACAGCAGTGGCTCTTAACCTTTCTAATGCTATGACCCTTTAACACAGTTCTTCTTCATGTTGTGCTGATCCCCAGCCATAAAATTATTTTGCTGCTACTTCGTAACTATGGTTTTGCTACTGCTATGAATCTCAGTGTAAATATCGGATATACATATATGACTCCAAAGGAGGTTGCAATCCACAGGTTGAGAACTGCTGCTTTACAGTGTTAGAGCAACAAAGGAAAAAGAGAAAGATGCTGGTTAGTTTAAAACAGGTACATCTGAACCTTACGCCTCTCAGTATTCCTTCTGAGAACTTGCAAAGAACTTCTCTTCTCAAGATGACTGGCCACTCTGGGATATGATAAGAAGCCATGGAGTCGTCAGTTTGAAACTATTTTGAGGAAGACACACCTCACTGTCCCTAGATTATTGTCGCTGCTGTGAGAGCCAACCTCACCATTTTCTAGCCATACACATCTTGGCATATGACTCTTGATGAAGTGTCCCCAATCTCCTTATCTACAAAACGAGAACAGAAAGAACTAGCTACTTCCTAGACTGTAGTCCATGAACATGGTATGCATAAAGTGGTGCCTCATAACAAGCAGGCGAATTAGTCAGGAGTCCAGCAGTAAATAAGGCAGTTCAGAGGGTACAAATGAGGAGGTTACAATGTGGGAAGTACACACAGAGGAGTATAAAAATGCCCAGGTACTCAGATAGGAAACTGTGCCTCTAGAGGCCAGAGATATCTATAGCTCGGAAGAAGGCCACCCTGGAAGAAGCTGTAATCACAAAAGGAACAAGCCACTGTCGGGGACTCTGCATCAGTGCAGGATGGTGGCAGCAAAGAAGGACACAGGCTTGTCTCTCTTCTCACCCCTATTCTCCTGCAAGGTAGTACAGTGTGGTTCAGTGTGCAGGTGTCTGCCTCTCACAGAGTAGAACACAGAGACAGATGAATCAAGTGGACAGGGTGAAGAAAGAGCAAACAGAACACCTGGGACACAATGCTGGGTAGGTGTTCAGTTGCTACTGTGCGAACATACACCCGAGCTTCTTGGAAGTATCCATTTATGCTTGTGTTGTATTTTCAATCTTAAAGATGTTTCATATCTCAGTGGATTCTTGTGCCAACACTCTCAAACCCCTTGTCATGTGGAGGATAAGTTACATAATAGTCTAGTCATTATCAAGGTTGTAGTGTGGCAGACTTGAAGGTTTTCTCCCTGCCCGGTGCAGCACTCCTGACAACGGCTTCTCCCTTACACTAGGAAGCAAGTTCAGTCATTTGGACAGGGCACACTGAAATTAATGTTTGGTCTATTGATCAGGTAGGTATTACACGGTGTGTCTGGTGGGGGTAGGCACGTCTAGCACACACCCAGAAAAGCATACATTTGTGTGGTGTTTACTTTTTCTTATTTACATTATGCACCAATAAACGTGTTTGTTGTCAAGTCCCCAAGCCATAGCACTTTCAGAAGCTATCAGTCTGACTGGGCCAGGAGCACAGAGGAAGGCTCTTTTCCTGGAGTAGTGTCGAGAAGCCTGGAAGCCTGGAAGCCTGGTGTCTCTCTGAAAGGCTCTATCAAAGGCCAGCCCAGCACACAGGGCAGCAGGTGTACGAGCCGAGCCGTGCCTGCGAGAATCCTCCAAGGAGGCTGTGAGGAGCCAAGGCACACTTAAGCCCTCCTCCAAAGAATCCAAAGCTCGTCCTAGACTTGCTTTATCTGCTTAGCAGGCTCACTCCACACCTCACCTGTCTTTGTGCCTGCCGTCTAGGAGGGCCTTTGAAATTTATTTTCTCCTTTTAGCCTGCTGTATTTTTAATGTCTGAGTGAAAGAACAAAGGGAGACGAACACCAGACAATATCGTTTCATTCCTCCATGAGCTGCGGTGTAGCCCGCTCAAGCTCAGCTAACATCAATGTTTTAAAATTCCGTCTCTGTTAGGGAACCAGTGCTGGGGTAGTCATCCACGCCAAAGCGCCAAAGTCAGGGCCCTGTTTCTGCCTTTCATTTGGGTACATAAAAGGCCCCTTCATCAATCATTAACAGTCTATTAACACTAGCAGCTCAGAGACATTTTTCCTGGTACGGTCAACCTCATTGGAAGAAATTCCTGCTGCCCAGCTGGCTGGCCATCCGTGTGATCCACCCGTGCAGGCTGTTTTCAGCTTTGAAAGGGCTCCCTGACTTCTCTTTCATCTCTCTCTGAGTAACAGATATCTGGTAGGCTGGCTCTCCTCCTCCCCCACAGCAAGCATCCCCACATGGCTCCACAGACTGGCTTTAAGAGTAGCTTGCATGAACACAGACACTATTGATTGTGTGCAAATGGCATGCAGGGCTGTTAGACATCTACCCGGACATGTAGGCTAGAAGGCAGGGCTAGTTCACCTACATGCATCAGAGCAAGGAATGTCTTGAGGGCCTCTCTGCTTGCTGTTCCCAACTCTTCAACTTAATTAGCTTGAGTCTGAATCAAAACCTGTCAACATGAAGAGTTTTAGCCAGTCAATCAGAACCTGTTTTGGAAAGGGCTTATGGATCGGATGCACATCCTAGAAGTTCTGCAAGACCTAGAGAGTTCTGGTCTAGACTTGATTTTTCTCCATCTGTAATGAAATACACACAGCACAAATTTTACCATTGTAACTACTTTTACAAAGATAGAGTTTGGAGGCATTAAATTCATCTGCAACATTGTGCCACAGGCACCCACAGTTTGTTTTTGAGTCCTTAGAAACCCCTGTTTGACTTCTGTCTGAGTTTGACTACCAAATTCACATATGTGAGGTCACGCAGTATCTGTCCTGCGACTGGCTTCTTCCATCAGCTTTAGGCCTGTGGGTTTCTGCCCATGTAGCAGCACAGGCCAGAATTTCTTTTCTGCTCCGTGTATCCCCTCACTTACCCATGGATATCCTATTGTCTCTAACTTTGGGTGATTGTGAATGGTGCTACTATAACCACTTGTGCATAGATAGTCCACCAGGGTCTCTGATTTTGCTTGTTTGAGTTATAAACCCAGGGGTAGAATTGTCAGAATACTTGTCAGTTCTGTGTTTAGAATTCTCAGGCTCTATCAAACAGCTTTCCACACCAACTATCCTGTGTCATATCTGCCCCCAGCACTTCACAGAAGGTCCAAGTTCTGTGGAATTTGGTGAAGTGCCAACACTTGTTTGTGTTTTCCCCCCACAGGGAGAGGAAGTCAGTAGGCACTTTAATGGGATGCTTAGCCGAATTTATCCCATACCTACCTCTTGTATGTGTTTAATATCTAGGAGCTCTGTGGCATTTCTTTCAAAGTGGAATCTCATCCTGTTTCAGTTTGTCCTTCTGTGTGCCTTCTGCAGCAGGACATGCAGAATGTTTGTGCGTGATGTTTCCCTTCTTCAAAATCTAAATGAATTTCTGTGGTAGATGTACACCTCATACGTGTGTCAGTTTGTCTATCATGGAGTAAGATTGTTTCTGCCTTCTGGATAATGTGAATAATGCTGCTAGCATTATGGGTTTACAACTACCATCTCTGGTTCTTGTTTTCAATTTCTTTGGACCTACTGGTCGGACCTACGGGAGTGAAGGTATTCTGTATCTTCGGGTAAGTCATGTCTAGCTTTTTTAGGAATCACCATACAATTTTTTTCAGGGGAAGGGGGCTGAATCATTTAACTTTCTATCAGCAACAAGAGTCTTTTGCTTGTTAACATTCTTGCCAACAATTGTCACATTTTCTTGTTATTGTTGTCTTTTCCGTTTTAGTATTGATTTTGCTATTAGGTGTTGAAATGACCTTCACCACATGAGGCAGTCTCCGGTCTCTGACCAGTTTTCCTGTCTAGAAGTGATACAACTGTTCTCCTCTGGCTGGGAACATAAGTTGCAGGGCACAATGTCTCCATCTCAGCTTTGGTGCTGATTCTGAAAGCCTCATTCCATGACTCCATGACGCCTGTTTCTTTACCTTCCAAATGGTAGCCATGTTTTCCTCTCCCATCTCTTAAGGAGCTGTCGTGCCAGGCGAAGGTGTTGAGGGTGAGGGAAGGAAATGGAAGGACTGGAGACGTATGGAATGAGAAGATGTAGGGTGGTGGGATAAAAGCAGGTATTCGGTCCCAAATCTGATGGATTCCTCCTCCCAGCAATCTTTGAAGTTGGTTTACTGCCTTAAGCAGTTGTGATTCAAGAGAGACTAATCACATCAGATCCACCTAGCCAAGGACCTGGAAACCACCTGCTCAATAAACATTTGTGGGATAAATAACTTAGTGGAATGAATGAAAAGATAAGAGTACTGAGTAATGGGCAAACCCTCACCTTAAGTCAAGCCTTGAGAAAGCAGAAACGGAAAATGTTATCTCTACCACCTGCCAATTCTTCTGCCTCGTTTTATATCACCAGCAACTACTATTTCTTTTTCCTGCTTTCCTTTTCTTTTTTCCTTTCTTTTCTTTTTAATTACTAAGACATCAATAAAATAAATATGCTAAGAGAAGTAGTATATTGTAGCCCTGCCAGTAAGTTAGGTAGGACTAAAGCACACATTTGTTCTTGTTTGGGATCTACACTATGTAATTCCACACTCAACCTCCCCTTAGTTCAGCAACTACTTTGTTTACATGCATGATAGCTGTCCCTTTTAAAGGTAAATGTGTTCACATCCATTGATTAGTTCATCAAACGTTATTAAGAACACACTAAACATCAGACATTATGTGTTCTGGGGGTCAGAAAAGCTAGTAAGTCATATGCATTAGTCAGGAGAGGTTGTGTCCTGCTGCAGTAAAAAGCATGCTCAGAAATGTGAAAACAGTGTATTGGTTTCTCTCTTGTAATGGCTGTCCACCACTGGCCAGCAGAGGTCTCTGCACATCTGATCTCTTTATTCAAAGCCTGGGTCAGGGTTAGTGAGTGTTTTTGTGTTTCTACAGCAGTGTGGAAGGGAGGTAGTAAAAATCATGCATTCATTCATTAAGCTTCCTCCTGAAAGTGATGTATATCACTTCCGCTCACATTCCATTGCTCATGCTCCATTTTAAAGGGACTTGAGAAGTACCTACTGTGTACTGGAAAAAAGAAAGAACCAGGATGTTTGTCCAGTGCATTACTGAGCACCCCAACTCACTCTACGTCCCCTGGGAGGACATATCTAAATCAGTAGCTCAATTACACTGTGATAATCAACAGTTGGTCTGACAAAGGAAACAGCTAGGGAAAGACTAACAGCTCCGTATCATATGCAGCATGGCTGTGTTAGGCTGTGGGGTGATTTATGGTCCTGCTTGGGGAGGTACAAGATTTCATCACACCACACAGAATGGCATGCAATTCGATACTTAGGGTTTTTTTTTTTTTTTAAAAAAAACTGGAATTTTCCATTTCATATTCTGGGATCTCACTTAACCACAAATAATTGAAAACTTGGAAAAGAAAGTTTTCTTTTGGATAAGGTAGTACTAGTGTATGTCCCAAGATGGAAAGATGGGCATCCCAAGCACTAAAGAACACCAGGAAGGAACACATATTCTTTGTTCAAGGCACAGAATACATGCCTTTCCTAGGCACATAGACATCCAGAGGCTTTTCTCACACACAAGCACACTCCTGGTCTTGCATGTGTCCAGACACATTCACCGCTGCTATCGCACTGGCTTCCAGTCTTCTATCATATGCTCCCCAGGCACTGCCTTCTGTTCATCTGATGCTAAAGCTTCTTTGGTCCTCACTGAGTTTAAGTGTGTGCATTGTCCGTGGTGCCTGGAGCTTCAGGGTGTCAGAGGAGATAGGGTCCCAAGACTTCTGGCTGCACCCAACCACTGAACTCAGAGGATACAAACAGAGCACAGGAGAAAGCCAGGAGCGATGGAAACAGGAGTAAAACGCCAGCACTTAAGGAGTTAAGGCAGGAGAATTGTGAATTTGACACCAGCCTGGGCTTTGTAGTGAGACCCAGCTAGAAAGAGAAGGTAGAAGGTGCAAGACCAGGGAGGAGAGACATCAGAGCCAGGACATCAGAGTACTCAAAGGATGTGGGGGATTAAATGGTAGTCACACACACACCCTTCAAGTCTACCTACAGTCTGGGAGGGGGCTGTCTTATTTGATCATTTCAAGATAAAATGGCCATGGGCTTGAGGCAGGACCACAAATCTGATGCCTAGAACCTTCAGATTTCTCACAGCCCCAGAAGAAACTGAAGCATTAGGTTAGACACAAATGCCAGGACTCCAGTCACTGCTGAGTCCTGCATATTTCCTCCCTTTTATTTCTTGCTGAGAACCCAGGGAATACTGTGAGGGGGTGTGTCCTTTCTCTGCCTCCATTCCCTCCCAGTCACTTCTCCTCCCACTGGACCCTCCTGTCCCCTTGTTTGTGATCTCTCCCTGCCTCAGACTACTCTGCCTTGTTTAACTATCAGAACCTTTGCCAAAAACCCATACTTAGCTGCTGAAAGCTCCTTGCCTGGGCATCTCTGAAGCTAATGGTGGAGTCTTTGAAAATGACCTCAGAAGCAAATCATAAGCAGCAGAGGACATGAAACTACCTCCAGTCCATCTGCTGGAGTGTGATCCACCTCCAAGCTGCCATTCCCATGTAAAACAGAAGATATGATTTATAATTTATAGCTCGCTGGTGCAAGCCTGATTGAAGCAAACCACTTTGATGAAGAGTTGGTTTCATGCTAGTGTTGTGGAACACTACTCCAAATCAGAGTATGTTTAGACCGCCAACTTCTCTGCTGAGACTTTGAAGTAGACAGATTTGTATTTTATGTGCTTTTTCTGAACCAAGAAAAAAAAGAAAGGAAGAAAGGCAAAGAAAGAAAAATGTGTGTACACTCCAACACTCATGTGGTAGAAATATGAAAGCATTTACATGTGTATCGGCACCGAGATGTAATTACTGCATTAGGCACTGAGAATATTTATAGACTCATATCTCGTGTGGAAGACCTGGTTCCAATAATTCTCAGAAAATTGTGAAATTCAGACTTTGTTTTCTCGGGACTAACTTAATTTATTTGAAATTGACAACACATGAAGGACAAAAAAAAATCAAAGGCCATCAACTTTCCACCACCCCAGCTAATGACCTAATAAAGTCTCGAGTATATATTGTGTCTATACATATATATGTAAGTGAACATGGTCATTGTAACAGAATAGCCAGAGAGAAGCAACTTCAGGGAGAAGTAGGTTCTTTTGTGGGGGCTCACAGTCCCATGGTGGGTGAGAGGCTCTTGTCCATGGTGATTTATTCACATCTTGGTGAACCAGGAAGCAGATAGAACACACAAGGAAAATGGGGGCCATCAATGCCTCCCACCCCCAAAAAAATCCTCCTCCCTCCTGCCTGGATCTACATCCTAAAGTTTCCACAGCCTTCAAACACAGCATCACTTACCACTTACAAAATGTCCAAGCACATGACCCTGTAGGAGACATTCCATTCTGAAGCCTAACAGGCTGTCTTATAATGTGTAGGATATTTAATCCAACTTCAAAAGTCCCCAAAGTCTTCTCCCAACTCCGTTGTGGGGAGAGAGTTCACAGTTTTGACCAAAAATCTCCTAGCTATGAGCCCCTGAAGATAACAAGAAAATGTCACACTCCCATTGCACGGAGGCAACATTTCTATCCCAATCAAGAGGAATGGGACACAGGGATAAAAGACCAGACCAAGACCAAATCACAGCAGAGCAGACACCCTTGCAATTCTTTTATGTATGGCATTTAGACCTTCTGGTGGCATCTTCTGGACTCCAGTAGGCTTAGGTCTCACTCTCTCTTGAAGTAGCTCCACTCAGCTTCGTTCAGAAAGCAGAAGTTCCGTGTTCGTGACATCTCCCTGTGTCTCTATTTCTTAGGAGACACTTTGGGCCTCATTTTCAGAATTACATGCAAGGACCTCTCAGGTTATTTTTTCAGAGGATTCAACCCTGCTATAAACAGAGTGCTTGGTCTCACTGGTTTATTTTGTAAACCCTCAGTACAAGGCTCCATGACCGCACAACTTCTTCATTCTGTTTGCCTACAAACCCAGCAGCACGGGGTGATGCCAAGTTCAGCTCACTGAAGATGTAGACTCTGTCCACTTGGGCCAGTACTACAGTGGCCTGTGTATGCATCTTCAGCCTGTGGTCAGTACCTAGTACATGGGGGCTCAATGAACACCAGTTAATGATTATGGTATGGACAAAGTGGCTGATTTTGTCACTAGGAGAAATAATGAAGAGATTTTAGCTTGATTGATGTTTTAACTGTGCTATAATATGTATTTTCTCCAACATTGGAGGAATTGCCTTTCAAAAGGCAATTTGTTTTTCTGTTTCCCCACCCCAACCCTGACACACACACTATTCTGGTTTGAATGTAAAATGTCTCTCATAGGCTCATGTGTCTGTACACTTGTTTCTCAGATGGTGACACTGTTTGGAGAGGCTGTGGAAACTTTAAGAAGTGGAGCCTATTTGGAGGAGGTATGTCACCTTTGAGGCAGGCCTCATAGCTTATAGCTGTGCCCCAGCTGGAGCCTGAGCCTCCTTTGTTCCCACTGGCCAAGATATGAGCAATCTGTTTCATGTTCCCATTCCCAAAAATGTCAACAAGCCTTTCCCATTATGACACTAAGAGCCAAAATATACTACCTCTCCATTATGCTGTTTCTGTCAGATATATATGTAGTAAGACCCTATCTAAGAAGAATGCACCTCGACTTGGGACAATTGGAAAGGTACCAGGAAGGGAAAAGTCCATCCATCTAAGGTCCAGGGTACAAAACTGAAAGCTCATTTGAAAAGCATTCCTTTGAAAGAAGAATGCCTGAAAAAATAGAGCATGTAGGGTGCCCTTGTGGAACACAGCAACCTAGGGCAGTGTTTTCTGCCTATAGGTCAGGATGTAACTATGAGCTCCTACTCCAGTGCCTGCCTGTATGCTACCATGCCCCACTCCATGATGATAATGGACTAAACCTCTGAAACTATAAGAAAGCCCCAATTGAATGTTTTCTTTTATAATAGTTGCCTTGGTCAAAGTGTCTCTCCATACCAATAGAAACACGATTAAGACAACAAGTAAGAGCAAAGATTGCTAAGTGTTGCCCTGGGCCGTTGGGCAATTTGAACAGAGCTGAACAGAAAGCAAAACAAGGCCTCTGCCCTCATAGAGCTTATAGCCAAGCTATGCTGCAAAAATAAACAGTTCTTACCACAGGGAGAATTGTACAAGAGACTTATGAGGGCTTGAGACTTTGACAGAGGGAAGTACAACCAAGAGCTGAAGAATCATTAGGAATCATGGTGGGAAGGTGATGGGGTGGGATGCTGTCTTGGTAGAGAGAATGCAACTGCAAGGATCCTGTAACTCAAGGTCTTAGGAGGGGAGCCCTGCAAGGATGGTTCCCAGGCCCAGACACCTACAGACCACATGAAAGATCCGAGGCTGAGGTTCCAGAACAAAAGAAAACTAGTGAAAGGTATCGACTTGAGGGGAAGACAGTTCTATAAGATTCATTCTTAGCTGAGAATGGAAGACAGACTTGGAGAAAGAGATGAAGGTGAATTTAGAGAAAGCAAAAAGGAGCTGCTGAAGGCTGATGGAGTAGGGGAGCTGATGGTGGCAGGGTCAGAACTGGAAGGGAAAACATGGTCTTGCTCAAGACATAGATTTAAGAAGCTTGCTTCCGGTAGGTGTGTTCATGTGATTTGTTTCAGCCAATGAACTGTGAGCAGAAGTGAAACACTAATTCAGGGTGGGAGCTTTAAAGCATGGTGCGTGATTGGTTCTGGCATTTTTCTATCATCTCAAATTCTCGCTGCTTATTCAACCCAGAACTCTGTGTGGGAGAGGTCCAGAACAGAGCACGGATGGCCTGTTGGATTCAAGAACCTGAGGCAGAATCATCAGAAGCCATCAGAGATGGGGAAAGTGTTTTTGTCTATGCAGCAGAAGCAAGCCTATCCTACAAGGACAGCAGGGGAAAGGATGCAGCTAGGAAATGGATCCAGCTAGGGAAGAAAGGCGTGGGAGACAGTTATCCTGAGCATCCACCCAGAGTTTACTTTCACTTCTCCAGTACAACTCAGCCTTGCTGGTGAGCCTCCAGCTCTGGATTCCATCTGATATTTTTCAGCATGAAGCCAAGGAAATTGAGCACACCACCCTTCTGCAAGCGTGATCTTGAATGACAGTGAAGTACTTGAAAGAATAAATAGTCTCTGCAAGGGCTCCGCATTGTTATTCAGCACAGATGCCTACATGCACTTGACATAAAAAAGATTCAATTAAACTGCTTGGCCACTGTTTCATGATACAACCGTCAGACTTGTTCTAAAGGGTCAAGGCATGATGGGAGCATTTACCTCCTGGTGGGAGCAAAGAATAATTGGAGCAAGCTGGAAGATGTTTCAGGATCTGAAAGATGTGGTGATCGTTTAGCAGAGGGGCCCGTGGGCAGGAGTGGCCATAGGGGAATAATGACCGTAATGAGTTTGTCTAAGGAGCCCAGGAGCATTGAACCCTCAGCAGGGACAGACCGAAAAGCTCAGAAACCCAAGTTGCTTTTGCATGCTCGCTAGGGCTGAGAAAACTCATGTAGACGCCACTAACTAAGGTAATCTGAGACTTAGGAGGTAGAGACTGGAGGATCAGAATTCGAAGCAACAACAAAATACACAAATACTTCCAGCTCCTGCCTCCCCCCCTCCCCATGCATGCATGAATCATTGGTATTCCTTGTTTAACAATATTGCAGATGAAAGTGTGGTAGGTCTGGGAAGCTGTGCTAGAAGCTGAGAGCTCTCTGTCTCACCCGTATTATCCGCCACTTCCTGTTGTCTACTGGACTGCCCTACTCACTCCATGCTGGATGTCTCAATTACCAGAAAGGTAGATGAAGGTGAAAAAAGAAGGCTTGCTTCAAGTGGCAGTGACATGGATGATAGGCAAATGTCGTCAGGGGACAAATAAGTATTCCAGGCCTAAGGACTACTGGAGGCTACAGGAGGCAGAGCTGCCTTTGCTCATGCTAGTATTGACATGTACAAATAATATATGGTTGATGTGTTCATTTGCTTACTTACTTTATTTACATGCTAGGGGATCAAACTCATGTCTTTGTGTAAATATTTCTAGAACCTGTGCGACTCTTCCTGGCCAATCTGGGCAATTTTTTTTTTTCAGTTTGAAAACTAATGAACTTTGGTTTGGGGTGCTCAGGATTGAGCCCAGGGCTGCCATATATTGAGTGTGTGTTCTGCTACTGAGCTACAACCCAGGACTCTGATGGCTATACCATTAGCAGCCCTAGGTTCACGCATGATTCCCCCTCTGCAGGGATAACAAGAACAGTATGGTCTTTGCCAGTTGTCACATCCTTCTTTAGCCACCACTGAGCTTGCAGGATCTCAGGAAGAGGAAAATAGGGTCTTGGAATGTCCAGCCCTTAGCCGTCTGCCAATGTGGCCTGATGTTTGCAACAGAGGCCCTTTACTCCACTATTTTATCAAAGTCCTTCACTGAGTTCCTTTTGTCCATCCTTCGACTTGCCAGTTCCACACCTCACTGCCCCGTCTTGATTGACAACCAAGTTGTCAGTTTTTCCTGTCATCTCGTCTGTCACTTTCATGTGAGGGAATCCTATCTTTGAGTAATGATATCCACCTTGTGACAATGTGAAACCACCATGGAGACACACCTCCAGATTCACCTACGAATGTTTCCAGAAGAGTGTAACTGAGTAAGGAAGTCTCACTTTCAGTGTGGCAACATCATTTCACAGACCAGGGCCACAAACTGAGCAGAAAAGAGACACCAAGCTGAGCACCAGCATTCATCTCTCACTGCTTCTTAACTGGACTAGTGTGACCAGCTGTCTCACGCTCCTACAGTCATTAGTTCTCCTCAGTGGTGGACTGGACGCCCTAAAATCAAGAGCCAGAATAAACCCTTCCTTGCTTAAGTTTCTGTTGCCAGGATGTTGTTACGACAGTGACCCCCACACACACAACTGCCCCCACTCTTGGCACCCTGGCTTTGAGCTCCCGGAGAACAAAATGATGGTGTGACTATAACAAAGAATGGTGCTTGGGAAGGAGGCTGATGTGAGAATGGAACAGGATACCTTCCAACATCTTCAGACAGGAAGTCCTTTGCAGTGATGGTCTGCAAGACTCAAGACACTGCAAGCTCCTCCCCTAGCTAAAAAGGCCTCTGTGTTCCCTGCCCCTTAGAGCACATTGACTCTAGCAGCATAGCCAGTCCTGGTGCTCTGGCGTCACAGAGTTCGTCAACAGGCCGAATATGTACTAGCCTCAGGACCTTTGCTCTGGTTGTTGCATATGCCTGGGATTCTGTTCCCTCAATATCTAGATGATTTCCCTCCATCCCTTTCACCCTCCCTCCCTCCCTCCCTCCTCCCTCCCTCCTTCTCTCCTTCTCTTGAGTCTCTGCTTGTATAACCTTCCCAGAGATGACTTCTCTAATCTTCCTATAAAAATAATCACCTTCCTGTAGCATTTATTACCCCCACCCTAGTTCTTCTGATCCCCCGTATCACTTTCTGACACTGCATTATTTGTGTTCTTGTGCATATGTGGATCACATGTCTGTCACAAGCATGTGAGCTTCTCAAAGATAGGCATTTGGTCTGTTTTATTCTCTACTGTTCTCAGTGCTTATGACAGTGCTAGGATACCACAGTCTCAATAAATACTTGAAAATGCAAGTATATGTGAAAGAAAAAATATTGAACTCCAAATACTCAGCACCCCCGACACACATCAGCCAATAAAACAAATGGAACTGTTGACAATTACATTCTCATCTAGACATACTCTCAAATCCCAGACACACATTAGTAACAAGGATAACAAATATTAAGCACCGACTGTATACTAAGAAATTATATATATATACACATATATTATATATACTAAGAAATTATATATATATATATTTCTATACTGATCCTACTGGAAGGGAAGTTATAATTCTATTTGGTAAATGAGGTGAGCAGAGAGGTTACATGATTTCCCTATATCACACAACTGCTAGGAGGCTGAATTGAGATTTGAACCAAACAATTTGTCTCTAGAGTGGAGAGAGGCAAACAAAGGCTCTCAGGCCAGCTCCTGCCTATTATATGTGTGCAGCTATATGTGTGCAGCCTAACAGCTAAAAATGGACCTCAGTCTGTCCTTCCTTCCTTCCTTCCTTCCTTCCTTCCTTCCTTCTCTCCTTCCTTTCTTGTTTCTTTCTTTCAAATTTGTTTTTAAATTTTATTGTTTATTGTTGGTAGAGAGGATTGAACCCAGGGCTTTGCACATGCTGGGTAAGGGCCCTACCACTAAGCTGCATCTCCAACTATAAAATTTTTAAATAATTAAAAAAAGATACAGCAAAGACTGTATGTGGTCCACAATGTCTGAAATTGTTTAGGAGGGGATCTTAATCTGCCACACCAAATTAAGATGTCCAGGTGCTTCCACGGGTACAGAGGAGGTAGGTGAGGCAGACTGCCTATTTAAACAGCAAGCACACTGCCCTTAGAGGCATTGCAGATGTGGCTGCTGTGCTACATGTATATCAGTAGATAGCAGAGAGGAGAGAGGCTATGTATACATTTAGTGTTCTGACCTATGAATACTTTAATGATTAGTAGCCTAATATTCCCTGAAAAAAAAAAAAAAAAACAAGCCTGAGACTACCACCAGTTTGGCACCAGGATGCCAGGGAGCTAGCTGTGATGACCACCAGTCTAGCACCAGGCAAGCCCAGATGGGTTCGCAGGACAGGAAGCAAGCCAGGGACTAGAAGAACCATGCCTGGTACCACATACCCCAGGCAGATGGTCACTCAGGAGAGCTGGGCAAGGGGCAAGCCCAAGACAACTTCCAGACTGGTACCATGGGGCCTGGACAGGAAGCTAGCCTGAGATGAACTCCAGTCTGGTGCCACACAGGCCTTGGGGTCAGACCATGCTTGAGATGACTCTTGTCAGGTTCCATAAAACACCATGAACAAGAGGGGCATAGCACTCCTGAGACCACTCCTGAGACAAGTCCAGACACTCAGAGACCCCGGGCACCACCAAGAGGAGCAAGTAAGTAGTGGAGAAATGGAAGACAAAGAGAAAGAGAAGTATGCGGGCACAACGAAGAGAGGCAAAGCTGGAGACTTGAAGGTAGTGAGGAACAACCTCATGTGAGTAGCTGGTGATGCCACCTGGGACCATGGTGGGGTCCTGGCCTCAGCTGCCACCAGGGGCCATATCTGGGTCCATGGCCCTGCAGCAGCAGGGGTTCATTACCACCAAAGGCCAAGTGGATATACTTGATCTGGGCTGCCACCCAGGGACATGTTGAGGACTGAGAGTTGTGCAGAACTCATCCACCCCTCACCTGGGCACTATGAGAGAACTGGCCTGGACCTAGAGGCATGAAAGCAGGAGAGCTGTCCCTGCCCCTAGCCAGCTGCAGTACTCAGAATAGCAGGCCCTGCACTTTTCAGGGGTTGAAAATGAGCTGGCACCAAGAATGTGAGTTTGGGAGAGCTGGTCCCTACTTCTCACCTCCTTTTGGTGGCATGGATGAGGGAGAGATACCCTCATCTCCCTCACCCCACGTCACCTGTAGCAAGTGGGAAATCTGGCCCTGGGGTCTTGAGAGCAGGAGAGCTGACCCTGTCCTTCACCAGTGGCAGCTCTCAGGAGTGCAGGCCCTGTACCTGGCCTGGGCAGCACAGTAGAGCTGGCCCTGGATGTGGGGGTTGTGGGTAAGCTGGCCCCTAGGGTGTGAGTGTGAGAGAGCCTGCCCTGCCTTTTTTTCTGCATTGTGGTGATGTTGGTAAAGGAGAGACCTCTTCCACTCCCTTCTGCCCTCATCACCAGTGGTGGACAGGAGATCTGTCTTGATGGGGTGACAAGAGCAGGAGAGCTATCCCTGCGGCTCATACGCTGCAGCACTCTAGAGAGCAGGTCTGGGCAGCACAGTAGAGTCAGTCCTGGATGTGGGGGTTGCAGGCCCAGAACCAGGGCTTTGAATTGGCCCACCCCAATATCTCCCCCATGAGTGAACTGCTAGAGTGCATGAAGAGGCCAGTTTTACAGACCCAAAACTACAGGATCTCCATAACACAGGGCAACAACAGGGTATCTGAGAGGATCCCCAGTAAGGTTCCAGTACTGACAAAGTAGTAGAAGCCAGAGGTCTCATACCCAGACCAAGGAGTCATTATAATGAACATTTGCAAGCAAAACAGTGTGGACAAAAGGGAATATTGTGGGACACACTTTGGCACATTTCAGCTTCCACGATGAATTTTTTTTTCTCTGTTGGGAGAGGTTACAAGGGTGGAGGGCAGGTCTGAGGGGAGATGGGAGATGAGTGTGATGAGGATGCATGAAATGAAATTCACACACACACACACACACACACACAAAAAAAAAAGTAAAAGATAAATAAATAAACAGCACTGGCCAGGTAAATCTGTGCTTCAGGCAGCAGGCAACTAAGTACCCCTAGGGGATGCTGCTCACCGAGTTACTTCATAGTCTCCACTGAAGGGCTGACAAGAAGAAAACCCAGAGATCAAATAGTACAACCAGGGCCATACTTAAGAGATGGAACCGGGAAGCAGAATAACAATGTGAGAAGCCTCTTGCATTCACTTAGTCCCAGTGTCTTGTTCTCTGCAGCCACAAAAGACATCTGCTGAGTCCTGGGGTCGAGGCGCACTCCAGGTTCACACCACCCACTGCTCAGCAACCCACAGCCCAGCAGATGCCTGAGAGGAGGCTGGTCTTGCCCTCCCCCTCTCTTCTGGTCTTCCCACAGCCAGGAGACCTGTCTCTTCCCTTCCTGACCTTTCTCCTCACACCACTGCTGCCCTGCCCGTGTTGAAGAGCACTGGACCTACGCTTTAAGAAAAGGGTAAAGTTGACTTGATGTGAGCTAAGCAAAGGATGCACACAGCCTCCAGATCATGCAGGAAGATCTGGGCCATGCGGGGAGTCCGCCAGGCCTTTTGATGTTCCCCTTCCTGCTAGTGCCAAGCAGGATGGAAGAGGGCTTCACCTCCTCCATCCTGCAAACTCACAATAGCAGGCTTCCACTCATGCTTGAAAGGAATCAGAGATGAAAAAACGAAGAACGGAGAGAGGAGCAATTGTTGTCTGTGAGCTTTCAGGACAAAGAGACCCTTTAAAATCAACTACAGGGCATGTTAAAGAAGTCACAAATACCTCAAAAGGGCATATCCACAGGGAAGCCTGAGTCAGAGCCAGGGCCCATTCAGGTGGGGTCACAAGCCACACATAGGCCACTGCCTGGGTTGGAATTTCTGAAAGCTTTACTCTGGGGTTGACAGTTGCTTTTGTCAGCTAGGGTACTATGTCTGAAATGTCCCCAAACTTTCTAAACCTACTTGCATTTGTGGTCCCATTTGTGGTATGTGCCAATAGTCTGTGACAGCCCAGTTCCAGGTATGCAAGAAGTTAATCGCAGCTATCCCAGCCTAAGAGGAACGTCAGCCTCTCTTCCTCCCTCCTCTCCCCTCTCCTTTCTCCCCTTCTGCCTCTCTCCTCTCCTCCATTCTCTTCTCCTTGTCACTCCCTACTTCTCATGGAGGCCATGTGGGGCTAATGTACTATGTGCAGTATCCTGATATTTTGGTCTATAGCAGTGGTGCTGGGATGTTCCAAGGTGTCAACATAAAATCAAAGCCACTGTGTCAACTACAATATTCTTATGCTCCTACTGACTGCATTGGCCACCGAAAACGATTTAGGAGCCTCTAATGGAATATACACAGAGAAGATCAAAAAGAAAAATCAGAGATATCTTTTCTAGAGAAGGAGACCAAGATTCCGTGTTCATTAGTTTTTATTGTGAACTGGACACAACCTGTACTCATGAGCTGGGAGGAAGGAACCTCAGCTAAGGAATTGCCCGGATCAGACTGGCCTGCAGCCATGTCTGTAAGAGACCGTGTTGGCTGATGATTGATGTGGATAGATCTAGCCCACTGTGGGTAGCACCATTCTTAGGAAGGAGGCCCTGGGCTGTATAAGAAGGCTTCTTGAACAAGAACCAGTGAATGGCCAAGTAAACAGTCTCGTTTTGTAGCCTAAAGTGAAGCTTATTGCATAGTCCAGGCAGGACTTGAATTCACGATCCTCCTGCACCAGGCCCCAGAGTGCTAGGATGATAGACATGTATCATCGTACCTGGCCTACTGGAATCTTTTGTGGCAAGATGCTTTTTAAATCTGAACAGCCAGGAACTTTATTGTTGTTGTTTCATAGTAGTAACTAAGGGAGGTAAATGCCTCGCTCAAGGATGCCTGGTTATGGAGCAGCCTTGCAACCCAGTGCCATCTGACTTCAAGATTCAAATTCTTCCAGGGTAGTACTCACTGGTATTCACCTTAAAGCAGCCATGTAACACCCAGACAGTGCACGTGTGTGAACGGGCTCCTGGTGAGCCTGAACGTCCTTTGAAAATAAAAGAATTGCCTAGACTCGATGCCTGCCTGGACTTGGATTGTGAAAGTGTCCACTCAACCACCCAGGCCAGAGGTGATGGCCTCCTGCTGTTGCTCTACAAACACCCGGCATGCTATGGGGCCAGCCTTACTTCCACCTTCAATTTCATATTCTCACCTGACGCTTCCCCAGCATAGCATGAATGGCCAGTAGACATGTCAAGCTCACCATGACCTCTCTCCGTGCTTCATGTTTTCCCTCCAGACCTGTTCTCATCCCTGTCCAGTCTCCCTTCAGCTGAGAAATTATACCACCAAACCTCCAGGCCAAAGCTTTGGAGGTATCTGAATAGGATCTCTCTACCTGCAGAACCCCCCCACCCCCGCAAGGTTGGAATGGAACCATCTGTTTTGGGGAGATGGTGTTAAGAAGCAATGACAGAAAATGGGGCAGCAAGACAGGCAGGAGATGGGTATATTGTCACCGAGCAGTTGAGCTTGGCACTGCCAGGGACTCTTGGGGCCAGTGGATCTCAGGCATTAGAGTTAGCTCCCCTGGGAGTGGGGAATCAGGCTATGGAAATACTAGCTCCCACCAGCTGTGGTGGAGGTCACCCTGGGGCTCCTTCAGGCTTGCCTGAGGCTCATGAATACATGGGCAGAGTGTGCTCCCGCAATCAAAGTAAACCTTCAGAAAACAGGATGCCCAGGTTGGTACTAGAAGTGGGGACACAAGAGTAAGGAGAACATAAGGTGTGGCATTGACAATAGTGGGTAACAGAATCTCTTACATAGGTATCCCCTTCCCAGCAGGCTGTTGCAAAACCTGAAGAATCTGCTTTGAAAATGTCGTCTAGACCTGATTGGTTTTTTGCAGAAGTTTGAGTTCCAGTCAGCATTTCAGTGTCCAGCTGTGTTAAGTCCCCTAGTAGTTTCTCTGTAAGTCACCCCATTCCCCTCAGGCATAGTGAGAAAAGAGAATAGAGACCCGGAAGCTCTCTGAAGTCTTGTGAGATTAGTGGAGCCTCACCGATGGAGGCAAGATCAACAGTGGTGAGTCACCATCCTTTCTGCAATTACATTTTTCCGCTTGTCCTTATGTCATTTTGTGTCTCTGGTGTGGTGTGCTACTCAGACTCCCTTAAATATTTTTGATAGGTTCTATGTATCTAAACCCAGCTTCTATGTGTCTTGCCTCTGAAAGGCTCTGGGCCCTGCCGATGAGGAAAGGTACCTGCACCTTTGCTTCCTGTTTACATCCCACCAGTGGTGTGGGACTAAAGTCAGGTACCTTGCTGCAAAGAGAGGCAGGACCCCTGTAACCTTGCACCCTTGCCTGGCCTCTTCCTCTTTCTTGCCTACTTCCCCTTCCCTTAGCACTGTCTTCTGAAAGTTCTTCCTTAGTGAATCCCTGTCCTAGAACCCTTGTCTCAGCATCTTCTTCTGGAGGAAATATGACCAAAGGCATTCACTGATTATTTCCTTTCCTCTACCTATATGCTCTGGAGGGCAGGGAGTTTTGTTCAGTTTTATGGTCTCAGCAACTGGAACAATGCCTCGCATGCAGAAGGGGCTCAATAAATACATATTGAGTAACTGTATAAATGTATGCTCATTGGCAGAAATAAATCGGCACTCTTCCTGAGGAGTGCTCTCTCCATTCTGTTTTATGGGCCACTATATTACTAGAGTCATCAATAACACAAAGTTGATGCTCAGTTTATTGATCAATTCTTATAGCCCTTGTCTGCTCTATTTACCAATTTTTTTTTTTTAGGAAACTGCTAATGTGTCCGACCTCTCACCAGGTTGTCAGCCCTAATGGTCTGGCCCTGAGGGACCAGGAGCTAGACAGATCCCAGTCACACAGGGAAAGAGGCCACAGATCGATGATCAAGATGACAAACTTCCAGATCCTTCCCCACCTTCCTGACAGAGACAGCTAGCAGTTTTTTCTCTCGCAAACAGGGATTACCTTCAAGCTGATAGGTTCAGGCTGGCCAGATATCCTTAAGACCAGTTTTAAACATGTTTACCTGGCACTACAAACCTGTCAGCTCCCTTTCATTGTTGAAGCTGACCAACCCAAAATTAGGGGAAGGGGATCTTCCCCATGCCACAAAAACATGTAAAACCCCTCGCCCCTCTAGGGGAAGATGAATTTTGGTCCCTTCTTTGCTGTGCATGAAGTTTTTTTCCATGAGCCCCATCACCACCGTGTGTGTGCTGTGTGTGTGTGTGTGTGTGTGTGTGTGTGTGTGTGTGTGTGTGTGT
>CAJQZJ010032284.1:4396114-4419292 GCA_907164525.1 Lophiomys imhausi
TGTGTGTGTGTGTGTGTGTGTGTGTGTGTGTGTGTGTGTGTGTGTGTAAGTGTTCATGTGTATGTAAGTGTGTATGTGTGTGTTTAAGTGTGTTAATGTGTATGTGTGAGAGTCTGTGCATGTGTGGGCATGAGTGTATATGCATATGAGAGTGTGTGTATGTGTGTACAAATGTGTGTCTGTCTGCTCCTTCACTTCTAATGAAGTTTATTACCTGTTGCTGCTTGCTGTGTTTTAGACATGCCTACCTTTTAATTCTTCAACTAGAGGAGATGAATCTGATTAAGACCCCTAAGTTAACAGCCCTACCTGGCTTCTCTCTGCCTCTTTCTCTAGTCACGGGCACAGCAGTGCTGAATTGCAGGCATCATGTCTTTAGTTTCATGGTGCAGCTGTCAGCCTCTCTGGCATCCTTCTTTGCCACCATGCTGGCCACCTGGCTCCATGATGAAACTACCCATAGAAAGGAACCTTAAATTTCAGCCCAGAAGTCCCAGACGTGAGTCTTGGACAGAGTGAGCGATTAAAAAGGAGGAACAGGCATAATGTGCCTACTGAGACCTGTCATTCAGAAAGAGTGTGATACTGGGCTCCTAAGATGAGAAAATACAGTGGAAGAAACACTTAAGCTTTCAAGAGACTGGTGCCAGGCATGGTGATGTGCACTGTGATCCCAGCATTTAGGGCCCACAGATCAGGGCAAGACATTGGTGGGAATTTGTCTTAGTTTGGGCTGCTATTATGTAATGGAACGTTAGGTGGCTTGAACTACAGAAATGTACCTGTCAAGTTCCTGGGCCAGGAAGTCCAAGATGAAGGTGAAGCTGAGCTCTCTCTCTCTCTCTCTCTCTCTCTCTCTCTCTCTCTCTCTCTCTCTAGCTTGTAGATAGCAGTTTCACATGGCAGAAAACGAGTCATTACTTTCAGGTGTCTTATGTGGGCACCCATTCCCTTATGAGGGCTCCTTCTTCCTGGCCCAATGGTTTTCCATTTTCCTACCCACTAAAGCCATCATACCAGGGATTAGAGTACACCAGAGGAACTGGGGGATAGGCATGGGTATGAAGTCCACAGTAAGATTTGAGTCTTACCATGAGCATAGCATTCTCTTCACAGCTGGTGCCATGGAAGAGTTTGATGTGTATTAGTTCTTCTGGCCCTCAACACTGGACAGAGTACTGTGGGGCGGGAACCACGGGGAGGCCACTGAGACAGCCTACGGCCCCCTTAAGTTTTACACCCTACCCTTTGTGCTTCAGTGTCTTGAGATGACCCTTGAGATAGCTCCCATCTGGAGCTGCTATCATCTCCATTTTGTAGAGAAGAACACCGTGACAAAGAAAGGCAAAACAACGCCTCACACCTGAGTCAGTCTAGCTACATGAAGTGTCTCCCCTAGAAGCATTTAGGAAGGTACTAGTCCCTGGAAGCTGTGACCTGCTGGTCTAGGGAAGGCTCCAGGAGTGGAGGCTTCTCAGGGATGTTCTAGCCTTCACTTAGTCCATTGTCTGTTGCTGGAAGTAAACCAAAGACTGGATTTATTAAGAAGAAGAAGAGGAGGAGGAGTGTATCTGATTCTTAGCTGTGGAGGCAGGGAAGTCCACAGCATCCAGAGAGGACCTCACACTGCATCATAGCATTGTCACTGAGCATCACATGGTGTGCTGAGACAGAAGGACCAGGTAATTCAGACATGGCCTGTCTTTTTCTCAGAAGGCCATTAATCCCCCCACATTCAGGAAGAAGAGGGAAGAGGATCATCATAAATTCAAAGCCAGCCTATTTTGCACAGTGAGCTCTACACTGGCCTGGGTACAATAAAAAAAAAAACTTGTTTCATAGTTACCCACTCTCAAGACCTCAAATCTAATGCTAATTATGTCCTGGCTCCAAGTACGTGAAACATAAGAATGTGGGTCTTAAATTTCCACACATGACTTTTCTAGACAGGAACAAACTTTAGGAGCCCACAAGGCAGAGAGAAGTCCAAACATGGGTTCTGGGGTCTTCTGGGTAGAAAAAGTCTCCTGAGAGAGTTGGGATTCTGAGGATGGGGGCAAACGCTGGGACGCTTTAGGGTTTGTGGACAGGAATTGGTAGGTAGAAGGGGCCACTTGAAGAGGATAAGGGTTATCTGCATAAGAGAAGCCCCTAAGAAGATAGGAAAGTGGGGGTATGGAAACATAGTGCAAGGAAATTTGTAGGGCTGTATGAGGGCGTGCAAGAGCATGTGGGAGGGCAAGAGAGTTAATGCTGAGGAGACAAAGGAGGGGGTAGGTTTTGGTTTTTTTCAGGTTTTTTTGTTTTTTTATTGTAATGTTTATTTATTACATCAAGTTGCATCTCCATCATAGTGCCCTCTTTCCATCCCTCCCGGTTCTACCCTCCCACCCTCTCCTCCCTCTCCCACCCATCACAATCCTCTGATGTGGAGTGTCCCTACATATCACTTCCTCTCTGTTCAACAGTCATATGAGAGCTAAGAGCTTCCTCTTGCACTGGGGGCCTACATGGTAGCACCCTTAGGGCAAATTGTCCCATTGATAGGTAACAAATTCTATGTTCCTGATCTTTTTGGTGTGTTGGTTGTAGGATAGTTATCCTGTACTATATGGCTAAAATCTAATTATAAGTGAATAGATGCCATGTGCATCCTTCTGAGTCTGGATTAGCTCACTCAGGATGAGCGATTCTAGTTCCATCCATCTGGCTGCAAATTGCATGATTTCCTTGTTTCTGATGGCTGAGTAGTATTCCAGTGTAAATGTACCACAATTTTTTTTTTATCCATTTGTCAGTTGAGGGACATCTGGGTTGTTTCCATTTTCTAGCTATTAAAAATAAGGCTGCTATGAACATAGATGAGGAAACATCCTTGTGGTTTGGTGAGAAATCATTTGGATGTATACCCAGAAGTGGTATAGCTGGGTCTCACATTGTAGGTTTTGTTTTTGTTTTTAACTCAATGGGCCAGAAGAAGACTCCAGCGGATGTTCAGTCACAGAAACAAATGAGAATCTTAGAGAGTCTGAGCCTGCCAAGGAATGAAGAAGGCTCTGAGGGAGATTAGGGTGCGGAAGGTAGTAGCCCCTACAGGGCCTACTAAGGTTTAGGGAATGGGAGCACTAGGATGGCAGAGATTCTGAGAGACAGAGGTCACAGCATGGAGGAAGAAGCAAGCATCTGGAGCAGAGTTCTAACAGGAGGTCAAGGGCAGGAGAGCATTATTGAATTAGAGCCCAGATTCTTAAGGCATCGTGTAACTCAGAAAATTTGCCAACAGTAAAAGTTTTCTCAAAGCATAATGACCAACAAACAATTGTAAAAATCAAACATGTAATGAATTCCGGATGTTTCTGGAAGCTTTGGTTCCTGTTGCATCATGTGACTTCATGGCAGGCTCTGTTTTGAACACACACATACACTTTATACACTGTGGGCCGCCTGACACCCCTCAGCTCAGGTTCACGTGCGATGAATTGCAGAGCTTTTTTAAAATGGTGACTACAATGTTTTCAGCCCTAGAAGCACAATGATTGGATGACTGGAAACAAAGAATTTTTTTATACCCTCATTCCTTAGCACGTGTCAAATTAGTATACATTTAGATTGTATCGTGTTAGAATATTTGATTTTAAAAATTGCTATTTGAGTTGCCAATTTGAGCTTCATTAAAAAGATCATTAAATGAATCTTGGCTTTGGGATTAGGAAAGAATTTTCAGTGATTTCTGTAATAGCTTTGAACATATTTCTGCCACTTTGTACTAAATGTTTATGCAATGCCTTTCTCAGCACTGATGATTATAGAATCAAAATATTGATCAACTCTGAAAACCATTAAAAATGCTCTGTCCTGTAATATAAAATATTCAGCCAAGATTTAATGTTCCTTTTTAATTTTACTTTTAGAAAGAATAGTTTGTTGAGTGTATTATAAGGGCCAATAGACTAGTCCTGTAGCCAATAATTAGTTCTTTATGTAAATATATCTGTATCATTACTATGTAAATTTATTTCCCTCTCTAAAAAATGATAAAATCATATGTCTATAAAAACTGCTTTAAATAAATTTATTTATAATTTGTTATTAGTAAATGTTTGATTTAGAGATATATTTTATATATCTATATATAGTTAGGGTCATATATATATCCATATATACAGGGTCATATATAGATATAGGGTCATATATATAGGGATATATATATATATATATATATATATATATATAGTTAGGGTCATGTAGAAATTTCTTGGGTGAAAAGGATCACAAGTGGGAAAAGTTTAAGATCCGATCTAGGATGTGGGTCAGGCCCTTGAGAAAGAATAAAGAGAAGAGGCAAAGCTGTGATGAGTGTAAATGGGTGCGGCAATGGTGGCGTTGTGGGGAAGTGCTTTGGCAGCAGGGAAGAAACCTGTGGGAGAGGTGATGGGACCAATGGATGAGGGGTCATCTAGGGAAATGTTCAAGTTTCCTTAGCAACAGAAGATCCAGGCTAAGACCGCCAAATATTAAGTGATGGTTATCTTCTCTAGCTACCAACTTGACACCATCTAGACTTGCCCATTAGGTTGTCCTGTGGAAGGGCCTGTGAGAGATTTCCTGAACTGGGTTGGTCGAGGTGGGGAAGATCCGCCGAATGTGGTGGCACCACTTCATGGGCTAGGCCCTGAGCCGAATGAAAAGGTGAAAGTAAGCCAAGAAAATGAATATGTGCATTAGTTCGTAGCTTTCTGTTCTCGACTATGCATGTGATGGGACCAATTGCTTTGACTTCCTATTGGCTTGAATTCCTTTCAGTGGTGGACTGTAACCTGGAATTGTAAGCCACATAAACCTTTTCTCCCTTGAGTTGCTTTTGTTGGGGTATTTATCACATCATCAGGAAAGGAAACTAAGACTACTAAAGACAGAAGTATCCAAAAATTACAAGGACTTAGAGGAAATTAAAGCAGGATTTTTCTCTCTGTCTGTCTGTGTGTTGGTGTTGGGAAGTTGCCAGGTCAGTTGAAGACATTTCCCCATTAGGAGGTTGGCTGACTAAGTATGTAAGTTCACAAACCAGAAAGATTGAATTGAGGTTATGTTTGAGAATAGAGTGAGCTTCAGGGAACAGTTACCACAGAGGTTTACTTCTCTCCCATCTCAAAGGGCCACATTAACGGTCCGGGACTCCTCAGCATCAGTGTCCTAATGTCTTCTGCCATTTCTCTGTGTCATCACTGCACTGTTCCATATGGTTACCAGCACTTCAGCATTTATGTATAGTTCCAGCCTGCGGGAAGGAGGAAGACAGTAAGAATAGCTTTTATCCTAATATAAGCACTCCACAAAGTTGCATATCTTGTTTTACATAAGTTGGTTAACCAGAATATAACCATAAATCATATCAAGCTGCAAGGGAAGCAGAACAGTGTAGGCATCCATGTATCTATTTAATGTTAAGCATCTATTGTATGAAGGAAGAACTGAAAATGCATTAGGGGGCAGGAAGAACTCTCTGCCATACATCTTGAAGAAGTCAACCAGGAACTCTTAGTACTATTACTGCATAAGGATATATCTCCCAGTCTTCACAGCTTAAATACTTCACAAACACAGCTTCTAGAGTCAGGAATCTAAAAGCAGCTTATGAATGCTGCTTGATCTCTAACAGGCTACAGATAAGTTGAAAGGGGACTTAGCGGAGTGTGGACACAATTAGGCAGGGATGCTTAGTCCCTCATTGCCCCTTTCTCTGCTTACTGGCTGCCATGAGATAAGCAGCCTTCCCCTCCCATGCCTTTCTGTCGTAATATTCTGCCATGTCACAGGCACAAAAGCAATGGAGCCAGCAGCCAACAAACTCAACCCTCCTTCAAGTTTTTTTTTTTCAAGTAGCTTGTCACAGTGATGGAGAACAGACTCATGTCCTGATACCAACACAACCACTCCCAAGGGACAATCCTGTCTACTGAGCCAAAAAGGAGGTGGCTTTACTACCACTCCCTACAGCGTAGGGACAAGACTGTGAAACAAGTCAACATCTTGGCTCAGTGCGGACCTGGCACAACTGGAGTAGGGAATGAGCGTGCAGAGGAATCAACAGCTGCTGGCCTTCTCAGGAACAGATGCTGATGGTATCTCAGAGTGTGTCCCAGGCTGGTCTCGATCTCACAATCTTCCAAATTACACCTCTCCAGTGCTTGGATTACAGGTGTTCAGCACCATGCTTGTTTGAAGCTTGCCTGTCCTAGTATCTGGAGTGTAATCTCTGGTCATTCAGAGACTAATGGATCCCTCCTTTCCTGATAGCTGAAACTGAAGACACAACACTGTCTGTGTGGATGGACTGAGCATTACAAAAACAATTAAAAGCTCAGCCCCATAGTCAGATGCCAGCATGGAACCTCTGTGCACGAGTAACTAAGTTCTTTCCTCAGGGGACATTTCTTCACTCATATAGTCTCTCAAGCATAGGGTTACTCAGGTGCCAATCCTAGTGACCGGTACACATGGGCTAATTTGTACAACCACTGCCCACGTCCAGGAGGACAACGGCCTGCAAAGTGCATTACCGGAGACAGACTGCCATTGAATTTGATCTTAATATTCTAGCCCATGACCCAGCAGTTCCACCAGAGCTTGCTTTAAGGGGGTGGGGGGAGCAGAAAAACCCACACACATTCTTTCAATTTGTAAAGGGAAATTTGATTCGAGCATAGAACAAAGGAAGAAGAAATAGAAGTAGAAGAAAATCAAAGAAAAAGTGATTTAGATTCAAGGGGATCAGATGTTTCATTTATTGCAGGTTGGAGACCTCCAATCACTCAAATGAAAGGAGCATTTGTATTCAAATACCTATGAGGCAGAGAGAAAGCCTTGATTGGGCGGTGGGAGACTTAAGTTACAGCAATCTTGCTGAGAGATATGAACCCACCTTCCAGGCTATCTGTTCCCAATATTGAAGGTCTTCTGTATTACAAACCTGAGATGAAAGGTGGTTGTTTTGACGTCTGGGTCTGGAAGCCAGACACGGAAATTAGCAGCATTCTCAAAGTGCATGCTGCTGGGAGGTGGAACCCAGAATGTTGTGAGAGGGTAACTGCTTTCTTAAAATGAAAAGATGCCAACATAACACAAAGAACCCAGGTCACTTCCACTGGCAGGTGTGGCTGGGAATCCATGAAAGCACCTTCCGTCAGACAGGCAGGGCACTGGGGGCCCACCCTGGGTACCTTCTCTCCTCTGTGGCATGATGGCTGGGACGTGGGCTGCCCGGCTCACATGCCAGGCACCTGGGAGGTGCCTGATAGGTAGAAGTGACATGGGGAGTCCTCTTAGGCGAAGGCCAGGTCATACACACTCTGAGGGACTGCTTTAAATTGAGTATCCCCATGCCTCACTTACCTCACTTGGTCCCTATCTTTCCTCCAACCCCAAGAATAGGAACTCATAATGGCAGAAATTTTAAACGATGAGACCTTGGGTATTTCCCCTCTTGGGCCTCAGTTTTTAAAATACAAGTCACGACTCTCTAGCGGCTCCAAGCCTCCACATTATAAGAAGAAAATTCACAGCCTCCCATCCTAAATTTATAAATTATAAATGGATTTTTTCTTTTGTGCTTATTTTTATTGTTATATTTCTACTTGTGACAAATGATGGGGTATATTCCTTACAATAATTGATTTTTGAGACGAGTTCTTGGGCTGAAGAGATGGCCCAGAAGTTAAGAGCACTGGCTGTTCTTCCAGACGACCTGGATTCAATTCCCAGCACCCACAAGGCAGCTCACAAGTGCCTGTAACGCCTGTTCCAGGGGATCTGATACCTTCACACAGACATACATAGAGTCAAAATACCAATGTACATAAAATAAATTAATTATGAAAGAAAGAAAGGAAGGAAGAAAGAAAGAAAGAAAGAAAGAAAGAAAGAAAGAAGAGTCCTTTGTCAAATGTATGTAGGCGAATGTTAACTTCTGTAAAGACAGTATGAGCTGCGTGTAAACACAGCAAACGCTGTGAGGTGAGGCAAAGCCTTTGCTTTGGGGAAAACTGTCCTAGCTGACTTCCAAAATTTCTTCTAGAAACATTGGCCATCTCCAGTCTAGACTTGTGCTACTCTGACAGAGATAAGACAGACCCAGGAGCCCCCAGTGGAGAGACAGTTGCAGTCAGAACTTTGGGACAATGGTCAGTTAACCAGACTTTAGGTAGCTATCGAGGTTCTAACCCATGCTGGCTGCTGGGCGGTCAGCATTGTGGTTCCAGAAATCCAACAGGGTCTTGGTCTTGGGAAGCAGTCCCCATGGACAAGGGACACTACTGAAGTAGAAGAGTAGTGAGAAGAGTAGGGAAAAGTCTGTCATTGTGGAGTTTCTGTCCTAGCTGTCTGAGGAAGCAGGGAGTTTGGGGGAGGCAAATGGATACTCAGGTACATACTTCAGGGCACATGCCCAAGTCACGTATGACCCAATCATGCTTGAGGAGACTTCCCCAGCCTGGCCAGCACCTAGCATATCAGTTATTATTATAACATAAGGACCCTGCTCTAGAGTTTCTGATATTATTAGTCCTTAGGAAGTCCTCAGAATCATGTTCTGTCAGAATAACTCATAGCATTCCAGTGCTTGTTTGGGGTTGAGAACCACTGACAAGAACCAAGAAACTTTGAACATGTGTAACAGCATCAGCCTTTTGGGCCACAAAGTCAGTAACTGTTTCCAAATGAATTATCTAGAGAGGCAGCATGTTGTCACTCACCCTGGTGGCAAAGCAGTGGCTGTTCTTTTCAGCCAGATGCCAGTGACTGTCATTAGGTCTTTGCAGGTCTTGCTTCACTCAGCCTTTGCAGCCACCACCAGTAAGGTAGTATCAACCACACCTCATTGCGCATGTGAGGAAATGGCTACAGGGAGCTAGAACTAGAAACTTGTCTAAAGGGCACTCAGAAAGATTATATTCCCAGCTACTGTTCCCTCCCACCTCCATGCAGGAGGTTCCCACCCCTGTGTCTGCAGAGGAGTCAGGGTGAAGGATGTGTATTAAAAAATAAACAATACAGGAGGTCATTTGCATGTTTGAGACAGTACCTGAAAGCTGGGGGTAGTTCGCTAGTATAGTTCATGCTTAGCAGATAAGAGACCTCGTGTTCAATTCTAATCCCTGCTCTCAAATTGAAACCAGACAAAAACAAATAGAAAGCCCATAAGAATAGTCATCACACCCCTACATGGTGTTCGCTCACTGTGTTTCTTGGTTTGTTAGAGTCACAAATATATACTAGTCCTCTATTCTGCTACAACAGAAAAAACAATAGTGTGAGCACAAAAACTATCCTCCTGCCCAAGATTAGGGGAGCTTGCAGGTGAGGTGAGAAGTACGGCAAATTGTAAATCAGAGTCTCTGCAGCGTCTCCAGATCTTACATCTTATCAAAGAAACAAGACATTGGGATCTAGTTGTGCAGTATCCCAATTTTCATGTGAACTCTGATTTTAAAATAACTGTGTAGAAATAAAACTGATGTGTGGGTGTCTGGGAGGTTCCAAGCTGGAGAGAAGTCCTTAAGAACCTGGCTTCAGATCATCAGGTGCCTGGAAGCAAGCCCTAGGTCACCCTGGACTGTAAGGAAGGAGATGACATTATGTATTTGATCCTCAACTTTAAGTGACACTTCTATATATTAAACCCTGTGCCAGATGGGGGATTCAAGATTAAATCATGGTGCCCATCACAAAGTGGGAGAAACAGGGGAGGGGATAAATAAACTCCAGGCTTGCAGGATAGGGCTTGCTGGGAGAAAAGAACTGGTCGAGATTCTCCCAGACAGTGAGAGCAGAAGGGAAATAGGTTCTTTGATGCAGGATTCATGGCACAATCAGCATGGACCTGCCACGTGTGCAAAGACAATCATATTTGCCCACAAACTTCTTTGTAGAACATGCAAATAGATACCATGAACCCAGATGTGCTTATCTTCTCTACATGGTAATGAGGCAATCAAGTTTCCCAGACCCATCGGCCTTCCCCCGGAGTGCCTCTCTGGTCTTACTTGAGATGCCACCCTTCAGGAGCCAGGGACAGACAGACATTCCGCACTGTCTCTAGTTCTCCAGCTCTTCCTCGCTGTACACATGGACCTACAAAAGTGCCCCATAAATAGTTGTCTCCTTGCTTCCTACCCCCAGTCACACCCCTGCTGCTCACGTTAGCCTTCTGACTCCCCTGTGGACTCCTGCCATACTCTCTCTGTTCTTCCTCTTTCTTGTCTCTCTTGCAAACACATCCACTGCTGTAGGCAAAACTCAGACCTGAGCACATCCTTCATGGCTTTAAGCCTCCCATAGCTTCCGCTGACCTTCAGACTTGGTATGGAGGGCATGCAGCCCTTTGCACTCTGGACCTGGCATGGCTTTTATTAACATCCTCTTAGGATAAGGCACACAGACAATCTTTTATATTCCTGTCCAACAAAGGATCCCCAAATGTGTTTGGTACCTTCTGTCCCTGCAGGCTGCCCCAGGCTTCTCTCTTCCTTGACTGACCTTCTCAACATTTTCAGCTTTCCACCCACAACGTGGTTCAAGAACCCCAGCCTTTGAAAGTCCTCATGGACTAAGCTCCCTAAGGCCTCCCTGAGCTCTCACCAGGGCAGAACAAGCTGCAGGCAGAAAGAGAGTGAAGTAGTTTTTACAATTCCAGAGGGAAAAAGCCTTTCTAAAAGTCATGGTTTTCTGGGCTGGAGAAATGGTTCAACTCTTGAGAATTCAAACTACTCTTATAGAGGATCCAAGGAAACCAGTTCAGTTCCCAATACTAACCTCTGCTGACTTCTGTCTGTAACTCCAGCTCCCAAGGAAGCAACGCCCTCTTCCGGCCTCCCTGGGAACCTGCATTCACAGGCACATACCCTGACACAGGCAGGCATACAAAACTCATAATTTAAAATATAAATAAAGCATTTGAAAAGTTATTTTGAAAAGGCCTCAAGTTAGCAGAGCCCTTCCACGGGACTCATCAACCCACCCACAAAAAGAGAAAGCAATTTCACACGTCAGGAAAAGGCTTGTAGCCACAGGAAACAAAAAGTCACCAGCTGACAGTAGATGCCATGGAGGCTCAGCCAGAGATCAAGTGAGAGGATGGATGTTTCTAGAATTATCAGGGGCCCCAGTCAATGCTGGCTGCTGCCTACTCCTGAGCAGCAAGGAGACACATCAGTAAAGGTGCAGGCAGCCAGGCATTAGGACAGTTCATAGCCCTGAACACATCCAGCAAAGAAGGGAGTGTGGCTGGACTCGGAATCAGTCACTGGGGAGGACAGGGCCATCTCCTTTTTCTCTGGATTAGCTAGACATTTTCTGCAAAAACCAAAGTCTCAAATTCAAACCCCAGTGATAGCAATTGAGAATGTTAGCCAGTATTGACTAGGATCACATCCACAGATTTTTCTGGAGACACATACTACTTGGATTTTTGATAGAAAATCCTCTGTCATTAAAATGTTTGTTCAAGCTTTTAAAACATCATGTATTATGAAAGACACAGTGATGCCAGTGTGTGACCTCTAACCTAATGGTACAGGTATAGACTGGCATATAAGTACAGACTGAGCCCACTAATTTGGAGCCCTCATATTGGCATGGCCCTGCATCTTTTGCTGGTAATTTACTAGTCACTTAGTTGGATTATTTGGCCCAGTGGAAACTGGGCTTCAGGATGTAGTAATTTTCACAAATATATTCCTGTGCTCTTCCTCTACATCTATGTTTTTATGTAAGAATATCACCAATATAGCAATTCTAAAAGACATTTTGAAATATATGTGTTTGCATATGGATGAGTGCACAGTAAATGCCAGTGGTGTTGGGTCTCCCTAAAGCTAGAGTTACAGTTGTGAACCACCCTACAAGGCTGCTGAGAACTGAGTCTGGGCCCTCAGCAAGAGCAGTACATCTTCTTAACCACCGAGCCGTCTCTCCAGCCCAGTGATTTTAATTTTAAGAACAAGATGAGACTTCAGTCATCAGGTGGCCTCGACTCCCCTCCAGAATTTTACAGTCCCAGACACTGAGGCTCCAACTGCAGACAAGCAAGTTCAGGGCCAGAGACCAAGTTAGAATCTTCATCAGCACCTTGCATGTGTTTGTGGCGCACACAACCCTTGTGCATGCCTGTGTGCCTTTTCCCTGTTCCCTTGAGCAAAAGTCCACCGGGTAGCCAGATGTGCTGAGTTCCAGGGAGCTTGAGGAAGTGGTTTGGAGGCAATAAGAAGCAGGCCCCAGCTGGATGGCAATCTGGCCTCACATCAGCCTGGAGATAAGAGGCCGGCGCCAAGGAAGCTGATGCATGGTCACGCGCCTCAGGAATGATGTCCTCTGGCCAGTTTGTTGTGGGCTTTGGGATGACTCCTTTTCCTTTCTTAGGCACATGCAAAGCCAACAGACCCTTCTTCCATGTCATGGAGAAGTATATCCCTATGGCAAGTTCCAGTCATGCCCATTCTCCTTCGACTGCTCAAGAACCCCTTTTCTTGGAGCACTTCTGGCCCTCATCAGCAATTTACATCTCTGGAGATGCTGCAGTAGAGGGAGCATGACAGGCTCCAAGGCATGATGCTTAAGGGCAGGGACACAGGGGGTTGGATTCCTGGGAAGTGTCAGATCTCTCCTGAGGGATCCCTTACTCTAGCATCTGGTGTGGCTACCCTAAAACTACCTGTCACCTTGTTTTTCCAGACAACCCACTTATTCTCATGTTAGCACAGACCATGCTACACAGTCTTTTCCCCTCCACTTTTAAAAATACACAACCTCATCTGTTTGTTTATGTGCATATGCGACTGAGAGGGAAGGAGGAAGGGGGGGCAGGAAGTGGGGTGTGGAAGAGACAAGTGAGTATCACGTGTTCAGATTCTTCTGCTGATCCACCCATGTGGTAGGTTTCATTGACCCGCTTTCCAGAGGATTCTGAGACTCTTATCCATCCCTTATCTTTCTTATTTCCTGTCCACTCCTTTCTTGTATCACTACCATCTTTATTCACAGAGCTGGGCTTGCTCCGTGCTCGTGTTGCTGGGACATGTATGTGGGATTGCAGGTGTTCAACCCAACTCAACTCAACATGGGGCTCCACATAGCATAGCCTGTACCTGAGTGATCATATCCCCAAACTAAAAATTACAACCCCATTAAAATAGCTCATGGCTAGGCATAGTGGTCCACCTTGTAACGTCATCACTGGGGAGGCTGAGCACAGAGAATTGAAGGTTCAAGGCCAACCTGGTCTATAAAGAATGATTTTGATCAACCAAAACAAAGCATAGATGTTCCATGCTAAAACTTTTTTTGGGGGGGGGGTCACATGAGTTCACCTGACATTTTAAAGTCTCGGTTTTTTATCTGCAAAGTATTGTTCCAGGTATGTTAACCTCACAAGGTTGTGGAGATAAAGTAGGATTATGGAGCATCTCGTAAAATGTGGGGAGGTGACTTTGAGACATACTTCCCTGTCCTCAGACAAACCATGAAGTCGCAGGGACTCACAAAGCAAATTTTTTGGTTGCACCAAGGAGAAAGTCTCCATTTGCTGTTCTTATGGCTTGTGCATTTCTTTGACACTTGACAGATAGACCTCTAATTAAGTAGAATGAGGCATTAGGTTCTTGGCGGGCAGCAAGGCTCAGCTGGGATATGAGAAGAATGCTTGATGGATTAGAGACTAGATCCCCAGCCTAGTCTTGACTGCGGAACAGAAGTTGTAAGGGTGGCACATTTGAGCAGAGCAGAGCAGACCTGGAGAGGTGTACCTCACATCGAGGATGGGCATTTCCTCTAGAACAGTGATTTTAACTTCTGGTCATGACCCTCACAGGGGGTCATATATCAGATATTTACATTAATGTTCATAACAGTAGCAAACTTACAGTTATGAAGTAGTGACAAAATAATTTTATGGTGTGTGTGGGGGGGGTCACCACAACATGAGGAACTGTATTTAAGAGTCACAACATTAGGAAGGTTGAGAACCACTGCCTTTGAGCCAAATTCTGTTGAGGGTTGTAGGTCCCTTTTCGGGAAAATTCAGAGTGTGAAATGTGACATGAAAACATATGTAACATTCCAGGGGATTTTAGAAAGTCGTGATAAAAATACATAGCGTAAAGTTTGCTACTTTTCTCCTCTTTCTCCTCTTTCTTTCCCTCTGTCTCCTCTTCTCCTTCCCCTCCTCCTTCTTCACTTCTCACCATGAATCCCAGGCTGGCCTCAAACTCATCCTTCAAGCTCCCAACTTCTGGGGTTGCAGGCCTGTACCACTATGGGTGTCTCAAGCTTTACCCATTTGCAAGTGCACAGCTGCAAACAGTGTGCTAAGTAGAATCACACTGCTTTCCAGTGGAGCCACCACCCGACCTTGGGACATTTGTTTTCATCTCTCCAAACTAAGAAGGCTGCCATCATTCAAATAACTCATGAAGAGCCACAGTGATCCACCCTGTAATGCCAGCAGGGAAGAGGCTGGGGCAAAGTTCAAGGCCAACCTGGGCTGTAAATCATGCCCATGACCAAAACAAAGCAATAACTCACTATTCCTTCCTCTGCTCCCCCTAGGTACTCTTTCTCTGTTTACTGTCGTCTACGCAGTTGGCTGAGCCATGTGCCTGATACAGGTGGAATCACACAGCATGTACCCTTTACTATCTGGCTTATTTATTTCACTTAGCATAGTACCTTCAAGGGTCCTTATAAGACAATGTTCCATATGCACAGAGGACAGGCTTATAAAATGAGCTATACAAAATAACAGTTATGTAAATAATTTTAAAATGACACATCACTACTGTATTTGCTTTTAAGTACAAAGTGTAGAGGTTAGGCTCAGTAATCGTTGCAGTTTCCGAAGAGTAATGAGTCTGTTTCAATTTATTATTGAGCACTGAGAACAAGGATTCTATCGATGACTAAGTCACGGAGTTTGCATGTAGGACTGGTAAGATTGTATTGTGTTGCCTTATATTCAGAATTAAAGGAACTGTTAGCTTTCAGATAGAAGTTATCAAAAATGAAAAAAAAGTTACTTTTTTTTTCTTTTTCCCAATCAAATCACGGACTTCCTGGTTTCTGTGCACTGATATTTTAGGGGGCTCTTGCTAAAAAGATCTGGGCAAGAGCATTGGTTTTCACCAGATTGTTTCATTCTTTATGCAGAGGTGAAGCAAAGTCTAGATTATCCTATCTTTCACTTGCACTCCTTACCAAAGGCAGTGGCCTAGTTTGGGGACACCAAACAACTTTCAATACGTCACAAGGCACTGTACTTGAATAGTGGCTTGTGAGAGGTTGTGATTAAACTCCAAAGCTGGCGCATTTCATTCTGAAAGCAGCTCTAGCTATTCCAGTGAGCCTCATGGCTCATTTGTGTTTGTTGTGCAACAGAGCACTCAGATGCGATTACAGGGACAGCCTGAAGCACAGGAGACCCTCTATGTGTGGAGACAGCGGGATTCTAACCACAGAGGCGACATATTGCCCTATTCAGAGTAGATGCTTAATTTTTCTCATTTACGAACAGGTTTTAGATAGCCAACCTTTAATTAAGACTCAAAAGCAATGCATTCTAATAGCTGCCATCTGGGCTGGGGTGGGGGCGCTGCAGAAATTGTAACTGCAGCTGCAAAACCATGCACCGTTCAGCGTGCAGCTGGTTAACCATGAAGGCCTTTGGGAAGGGAATTGTTTCCATGTGCTTGGGAGACGAGGGCATGCCTAGCTTCAAAGCAAAGCCATAGTGCCAGGACACAGGCATTTGCCTTATATGAAGAGAAGACAGGAAGAGGCAAAAGGCAAGGCAGGGTATTGACTCTGTCCTCATATTCCATCACTTTAGAAGCCACTGGGGGGGAGGGTGTTTAGAAGTATTTGGACTGCAGCTCAGATCATAGACTTTGAAAGGGAGGATCTTAGATATCAGTGGTTCTATGGAGTGAAATATCTTGGTACTTGAAATTATCTGTATTCCTGTGACAGCCCAGCCCTTCCCTCCCAGATCTTCCAGATAAAAGAGCATTCCCAATTGCATTAGAATTTCAGATAAACAATGGATAAATATTAATATAAGTATGTCCCAAGATATATGCTAAATATCACTCACATGCATTATTTCTTGTTTATATGAAGACCCAATCCAAACAAATGTTTTAATTTCGTATTAACTAAATCTGGAACTTCTACTTCTACCCCAACTGGTTTCTAGAACCTTTCTTCCATATCTTTGTAGAAAACTGCTGGGCCAGCCTGGGACATAGTGAGGTCAGCTTGGAGACACCCCTACAGTCAGCATAAGGGTTGCATGAACTTGAGAGTCTGAAAGGCCCAAGATGACTTTCAGTTCAGACCTACTGTTTGCTGGGGGGTGACTTTCAAAACGTCACTTGACCTCCAGAGCCTGAGCTCTTTCCACTGAAGAATAGAGTGATGAAGATCACAGCTGATGTCCTGTCACATCCTATACTAGTCACTTAAAAATTCAAACATTTCCTGAGCCAGTTAAGTCATGGTTTCTAAGGCATGACTGGCTCCTCCCTTCCTCTCCAACCATCTACCTTCCCCATGCAATAATGAATACTGGGCACAACAAAAGGTATCTGAACCCTGTACTAGTGGTATAATTGTGCCCTGGTTGTCCAGCGTTTGTGGTTTATTGATAGATGGATAAACTCATTTTTTCCTCCTGTTCAGAAAGGTCCACTTCAGAAGGTCACTGTACAATTTAAGTGAAAAACCATGCGAGCCAGGCATAGAGGTACAGGCCTGTAGTCCCAGCCAGTCAGGTGGTTGAGGTAGGAAGACACCACACCTGAGGACTTTTGTGGGCTACACAGGGAGTTTCAGACTAGCTGGGGGAACCTAGTGAGGCCACACCTCAAACTTTAAGATAGTGCAAAGAGGACTTGTAACTTAGCTCAGTGGCAGAGTCCTTGACTAGCATTGTATGAGGCCCTGGGTTCAGTCCTCACTACAGAAAGAAAGAAAGGGAAAAAAAGGAAGGAAGGAAGGAAAGAAGGGAGGGAGGAAAAAAGAACTGTGTGATATAGGGTCCTATATGTGCCCCCAGACACATACTGAATCATTGAATGAATGAATGAATGAATGAATGAATTTATACAATACATATGCTACTTATAAGCAAGAACCTTGGGTCTTTGCACATGGAAAAATCTCTTTCTATCCTACTGTCTCCTACTCTTTCTGTGGTATAAGGTTACAACCACAATTCAGACTTCAAGAAACCCTTAAGATCATTCTACTTTAAGTGGGGATAAGTGAACTGTGGCACAATTCACTGAATTCGCTAACCGAGGCTACCCATATGCCTTGATCCCTGAGGGGCTTCTGAGAATATCTTTTGCTCAAAAGCATCATCCTTTTCTTCCACGGACCACAAAGCCTGAAACTCCACCATTAGTGTTTTAGCCATCTTAGAATACTGGACTGAAGCTTCTCAAGGTGTGCTGTCTTTAAACAGCTAGTCATGACCCGGTGTCACCCTGAGAGCCTTCGATCCTGGGCTAGGGCACTAGTAGACAGCGGTTTCTAAAAGAACCCGAAAAGAGGCCTGGGGCACACCAGAGACACATGTGACCAATTTGAAAAGTTTGTGACAGGCCAGCTATGCATTAAATTGTCCCACTGGGCCAGCTGTACGTTCATGCTTTCCATAATACAGAAGGACAAAATGCACAAATACCAACCGATCATTTCATTTAAAAGACCATCCAAGGAGAAAGCCCCCTTGGTGCTGTCTCATACTAAGCAAAGCCAAAAGTCTTTCTTACACTGGTGGTCAAGGGTTTTTTGTTTGTTTGTTTGTTTTAACTGAATAGATGCAAATACTTTTCACAGACTTACAAAGTCTGGATGATGAAACAAATGCTTCAAAACATCCAGAGGCAGAATGTAGCCTTACTTACATCCACAAATGGGCCCTGCTGTCTGGATTAATGCTAACTGCTGGAGTGAAATATCCCTTGCATTTGTCCATGACTGTTGAATTGCATCCTCATGCACTATCTTGGGGCCAGGTTACAGCTAACTAGTCGCTAGTAAAGATGAAACCATCTTCCTTGGAACATACAATAACAAAATACAAGTAATTTCGCTGGTTTAGTTTAGAAGCTCACAGTTAAGGAATGAAATTCTGTTATTCTTCTTCAAATATCAATACTGGTGGCTTATTAATTACCGTTGGATGGCCACCAAATGAGAAAGGATTTTCCCCCATCAGTGCCTAATTAGTTTCATTGTCTGCTCCCTGAAATCTATTGTATTCCATCCTAGCCATCAGCTGCCTGTTTTAATTAATTTTGCACAACATTCAAAGGTTTTACTTGGTGCCACTCTGTTTAATTCCTTTTTCCCCCCTCAAATAAATAAATAAATATCAAAGCTAATGAGACTCTGAAGATTTGAGATGTAAATATCAGATGCAGATTCTTTTTGGGATCCCAGCTCAGCGGAAGACCAAAAATAACACTTGGAAGTTTGATTAAGAAATCCAAGACTGTCTGCTTCCAGGTCTCCCTTCAGACAATCTTTCTGCTGGCAATTCTCCGTGATTAGACAAAACAAACAAACAAACAAACAAACAGATAACCATGTCCCTGGAATTAAAGACTCAGGAGAAGATTCTTTTCAAGGATGGCTTCAATGGGCTTTATTGAGCTACTATAGAAGACTCATCTCCAACAGACTCATGTCTGACCTAAGAGGTACAAACACACACACACACACACACACACACACACACACACACACACACACACTTTGACACATGCTCACGCACAAAATCATAGTTACACACAGAACTCATATTCTTTCATACATACAAGTATATCATTTTACAGTACACATTTTCACCCCTTGCATGTACAAAATCGCGCGCTTATGCACACTGGTTATACATTTGCATATAGACGTTTGGATACGGGAACACACTGAACACCTCCATCAGACTCTGGCACGTCAAGGTTTCCGGTTTCAAATCTATGTCACATGTAGCACATTCTCTAACATCCACTTCCAAAGAAATCCCTGCAAGAAATTCCAGTGCCCCCTTCCTGGTGGGTGTATCCCAGGGCTGCCCGCGGTGCCTTTATTAAACTGTATCCACCGAGCCTGTGGATTGCATAATCTGCTTTCGCCTGAGATCTTTGTATCCTTTACTGAGAAAGTCTGATTCATTTCCCAGAAATTCTCATCTGCTAGTAATCTTTCAGGACATAGTTAGTGTTGTGATATTTTCAGATATTGTTTTCTGGGGGTGGGGGAGGGGAGGGCCGGTTTCAAGTGGCTGTCCCCTGGCAGTCCCGAGATTACTCTGTGCTTTTAAGCGGCTCAAGACTGTGTGACAGCATTTCCATGCAAGGGACTTACAATCATGTTTCATTAATTCGACGTGAATGAAGCCTCATTTCTGGCCTTGAGGAGCTTAAGATTTATGTGAAATTAATAACAGAACAGATGTCTTCACAATTCGGTTCCTCTGGAAAAGGGGAGGAAAAGGAGCGAGAGAACCTCATTACTTTGAAAACTTCAATGCTTTAAAATGCAGACCCAGGGAGTTTTTACTCCAGGGTAAAGAGTTATGCCTTGATACCGTCCACATCTCAGAACTAAGTGGAATTTAAATGTCAGATTTATATTAAATAGTCATATTCCCCATTATGACATATAATAAACAGCAGCTTATTACTTTCATTAATAAGATGTGTTGGACATTTAAAGTAAAGCTTAGAGATAAGGCTGGGCACCTCATAAGCAGGAGGTGATGGGGACCCAGGGTGTGAGGGAATATTCAGGCAGCTTGGTTTTTAGCTCGGTTTCTGATAATTTAATCATCATTTCCTCACAGGAAAACAAAATGAATTTACTCAAGCAGAACCAACTGCTCCCACTGAGGTGTGCTGGAGGCCAGAAGCTCCACTGCATGGGAGATTTCAAATCTCACCTCTTTATTTAACTTTTGCTCCTGCTCCAGACTCCCCTTCTTTATCAGGTACCCACCTGGCTATATTTTAACCCTCCTCCAGTCCCATATGCCAACCTGGCAGTAGAGGTGAACTTTTGCTTGTGAAGGTCTAAAGATGAGTAGGGTAAAGAGACCTCCTAGGTAATATCTTGGCTGGGGCCAGAGAACAAATGCCCCAGGTGCACGGCCAGAACCTCACTGTGGCTAAAGGAGCAGATAGAGTTTGCAGGGGCATGGGGGCATGGGCAAATGGAAAAGCCTCAAGTAACTGATTGGTTTCTAGAATTGAGTCCTCAAACCCCTGTTGTGGCCTTTCCCTTTGCTCCAAATCCATGTGTCCTTTAACTTGAATCCTCTGCTTTCGTCATGGAGACAACAAGGAATGTTGAGCCAAGGGGTCTGCAAGCTTCCCCTTAAAGCATCTCCCATTCCTGTAAGTCCTGACATCCTAGAGCTCAGCCCCTTCCTTCTCTTTATTTCCATCTTTCTCCTATCAAAACTTCACCAAATAGGTCGTCTATGATTCAGTCACCCCTGAGTATTGACGCAGAAATAAAGGTAAGAGAATCTTGCAAAGGCTTTGGTCCAAATCCAGCTCATTCTAAGGATGTGGCCTTGAGTAAGACCCATGATGACATGCTAGACTCTCTGACTCCTCATCTGAAAACAGTGTCTTTCCTCCAGGCTGTTATGAGAACGACGGATGCATGTCATGTAATCTGGCAGCCATTGGCATTGTTGGCCCTTTTCACTCATGGTTTAGCTTCCACTGACTCAAGCACTGTGGTTTGAAAATATTAGAAACAGAACTGTGTTCGTACTGACTGTTGTGTTCAGTGTTGAGTGACCTAGCCATGAAACCAAGTACATGAGAAGATGTGTGAAGGCTGTAAACAAATCTTGAGCCATTTTATAAAAGGAGCTTGAGAATCCATGGAGTGTGGTTATTAGAAGGGGGCCCTGGAACTCTACCCCTACCCCAGCAGATAGAAAGGGAGGTGGGGTCATGACTGAGGATGAACAATAGGCCAGATGGAAATAGCGATATCAAGGGATGACAGATCTTAAGGACACTTTCTAGCCTTTCAACCTGTCTAAAGACAAGTGTTGCATCCTTTGTCCTTACTGATGAGGAGGACAGGTCCCATCTCTCAAGTGGAAGCATCTCAGTGAGAGGCAACAGTAATCCTAGGGGACCTCCCAATGGCTCTGTAGGACAATGACAGATCTTCCACCTCTTCAAGGAAACCAGAAATATGGAGTTCTAAGTGATTTTAAGTGAGATTGTCTCCATTTGAGTTGAGAATGCTACAAGCCTACAGACTCTTACCTGGAAAAGGTATTAGATACATTTATCTCTGGGACTAAACAGTAGAAATGGACTAGAACTTGAGACTTAGTTGAGAACTTTTTCAACTAGATAGACACGTGTATGCATGCCATACACATCCGTGTTTGCACACACCATTAGGGATCTGGAGTTACAGAACTACAAAAAGAACTGGTAGATCTAAAACCTCACAAAAGCAAACACCCACTGAGCCTTACCTGGTCTGTGCCCTGATTTAATTATGTAACCAAGTCAACAGCTCTCTGGGTCATGTCTCTTCAAGTCTTGCACAGAGCAAGGACTGTTCTCTACCCACTTGCTGTGGGTTGGAGGTGATTTATTACACTAAAGGTCAAGTGTTTGCAGCTTGTGTGGAGATAATAAGCAGTGGTAGAACCTGTCAGAGATGAGATCTTATGGAAGGTGACGAGGGCAGAGAAATCACTACCCTTGGGAGTGATTGATTGATGCTGGTCTCTAGGAGTGAGCTTCCTTTAGTGGGCTGTTATGAAAGAATGAGTCTGATCCCTGACTCTGGTTTCCTGTTTCACTGGGTAACTCCCACTTCTTGCACGCGCCCCCACCATGAGCCACCTAGAAGGCTGTACAGTGATGTAACTAAGGGTCCTCATCAGAGGCTGAGGAAATGGGGCATCACCGTAAGCTAAGTAAACCAATTTTCTGTATAAGTGCTCAGTGTTAGGTACTGGCATGGTTCATACTAAATTTCAGTGTGACAGGATCTAGAATTACCCAGGAAACAAACATCTGGGCACATCTACGAAGGAGTTCCTGGATTAGGTTAACTTCTGTGAGAAGAGCCACCGTCCCATGGACTGGGGTCCTAGACTAATTAAGGAGGAGCAAGTGAGCCACACACCAGCATTCACCTCTCTCTGCTTTCTGAGTGACCGTGCAGTGTCACCGCAGCCTTGCAACCCTGACTCCATGCCTTCCCTGACGTGGTTGTAGCTCCTTGAACTGTGAGCCAAAACAAATCCTTCTCCCTTAAGCTGACACTTGTCAGGCATTGTCTCACAGTGAATAAATAAGTAAATAAAAAAAAATAAATAAGTAATAAAATATTTTGTTGTAGAGGCTGATAGTGGACTACTATGTGCCCCCAATTTTAATCTCTTTGACCTTACTTAATCATCAAACCCAAGGCTACCACCAACACTTCTGTTTTCTATCTCTCACTTTCATGTATATCCATTTTGATTAAGCCGTTTCTCTTCCTTTTACTAATGACAACACTGCTCAGTCTAATTTGAGCTTGGTGGTCTCAGGGAAGACAGCTATTATTACCTTTGTTTCAATGACCAGGAAACTGACATTTAACCCTGAATTTAAGTAACTTGCTCAAAATAGTGTGTCTAGACGAAACCACTGCAACCCCCATCCTATGGCTCAAGTGGGGACATCATTCTATTCCACCCAACTTACCTTTAAAACAAAACAAGAAAGATTAAATGTTCAGGTATTAACCTCAAAAAGAATGGGAGGGAAATTATTCTTCTTGACACACCCTCAGTTGAGTTTAGGGCACCCACCCCCTCAATAACATTAACTACCACATGTCAATTTTCTTAGGCATGAGGTATGAGGGGCTTGCAAGGGAGAAGGGAAAGCAGATAGAATCCTTGTCAATCAAAGCAAATTCAGCCATAATCAACTTATAAAACATTTGTTCTTTATTTGTTCTTTAGCTAGAGAGCATTTTGCAACCATTCACAGAAAACTAAGCGTAAGAATCAAGCCAAAAGCATATGGCATATTTATATATATGTGTGTGTGTGTGTGTGTGTGTGTGTGTGTGTGTGTGTGTGTGTGT
>CAJQZJ010032284.1:4420562-4443777 GCA_907164525.1 Lophiomys imhausi
TGTGTGTGTGTGTGTGTGTGTGTGTGTGTGTGTGTGTGTGTGTGTGTGTTGCATGTGGAAGCCAGGGGTCAGCAGTGTCAGATGTCTTCCTCTGATACTTTCCAACGTACTTTTAAAAGTTTTTTTTAAAATTATGTGTATGTGTGTGCATGTGAGTGCAAGTGCCCATAGAGAACAGAAGGCAGTATTGGATCCCTGGAGCTGTAGACACAGGCAGTTGTGGGCTGCCCTACATGGGTGCTGGGAATTGAACTCAGGTCCTTCACAAGAGCAGTAATACTCTCTATCCCCCTCCACGTTATTTTTTGAGGCAGGGACTCTTACTGAACCCAGAGCCCTGAATCTGATAGTCTAGACTGGCTGGCCAGTGGGCTTGAGGGATCCATACCACCTACTCTCTTCCTAAGCTCTAGGATTATAGGCACAAGGCACAGCACCCAGCATATTCCTTGGGTGCTGGAGATCCGAACTCAGAGCCTCATATTTGCCTGTCAAGCATTCTGCTAACCAAACTATCTCTCCAGCTTCTACAACTATTTTACTCCTGGGAAGTTGAGGTGACGCTGGGACATGGTTTCCACAGGGGAAGGCCTGGGTGTCCTTTAATCTTCTTATAGAAAATCCACTGAGCAAAATTAAAATTTGGTATGGCTGCACTTAGACAATAGAAACCATCTTCACATCATAATGTGTGGTGAAAAGGAATCACTAAGTGCCAGGGAACATATGAGAACCCCAAGCTCCCATTCATCTGCAACTTTATGCGAGGGCAGCATATTAAAGCGATCTCAACTTCACAGCAGAGCTCCCCAAAGAGTGTTCCAGTCTTAATTAAAATGTCAATGAAATACAAAAGTGCACAAGGGACATTTTCAGAAGCCATTCCCTTTCAACTTCTGGAAGGCAGACTGTGTCTTCCTTCAAATCTGCCTACTGGTCCCGACAGCACAGCCACCTGAGCAAGCCGCCCTTCATTTCTGCCTAGGGAGCTCTGTCTAGGTCAAGGACCACCCCCAGGGGATGCTGGAGGGAGAGAGGTGGCAGAAGCTCGCATGAGGCTTCTTTGTCCCTTCAGCAGAGGCCCTGGATGGCATCATTTGCTGGACAGCCCAGCGTTGCCATAGGCAGAGTGGGAAGGTAGGGGAACAAGTGGAGAAAATACCAGCTCAGAACAGCCATCCCCAGTGAACTAAGAGCAGTAATGTGAGGATTTTCTTTAACTCTATAGAGTGGAAAGTGCAAATACCTGTGGGGCTGACAGGCGACATCACTAAGTATTTGAGGGAGGTAGAGAGTAGTAGAAAGTGGGGTGGGGTGGAGGTGGGGTGCGGCAGATTAGAAATCACACTCCCTTCCAAAGGAGCAGCTGCTGGCCTACTTCACAGTTGCTTACCTGCGAAATACAAGCCTGCTGTCTTCTGGCCTTAAAAAGGGTGGGGGAGGGGCCAGAAATTTGAACTTTTAAGATGTGATATTTCTGCAATTTTTATATTGGCTATTTATTAAAAATTTAAAACTATGGGTCAATCCTACCACAAAAGTAAAACAGGCATCTGGATGAGCTATAGCCTTCATTTCTAGGATAGACTGTTGGGATTCACAGCCATTTTTCTTCTCTCAATTTCAATATACATCCATTCACCCATCCATCCATCTACCCACCCATTCACCCACCCACCCATCTACTCATCCATCCATCCACCCATCCACCTACCCATTCACCTAGCCACCCACCCACCCATACTTCTACCCACCCAACCATCTTTCCACTCATCCATCCACCCATCTATCAATCCACCCATCTACCAATCCACTCATCCTCTCACTCACCCATCAGCCCACCCACCCATCCATCCATCCATCCTCTATGCATCCCTTTATCCACATGTCTGCATATGCATCCAACTTCCCATCTATCTACCCATCTACTTACCTATCTATTCATTTAGTTATCCATCCACCCAATTATCTATCCATATGTGAATTTATTCATTCACCACACATTGAATATTCATTAGCACCTGTAGGGGCAAGGTAATGTGACAGATCTAACTTGCATGTACCTTTTGCTAATGCCTTCCTTTGAGGTCTCCTTTTCCACAGGACCAGCTGGAGCATATTATGAAGACTGTGATTACTGGTAGTGATCATGAGTCTTCTGGTTCTTGACTCTATCTCAAACTCAAGGTCAGTGCTAGCCTTTGCTCCAGTCTTTGAATGACTCTCACTAGGTTAATATGCTTGGATCTGTCAAAGATTTCCTCCCATGCTCTGGTGGCATCAAATCCTCCATGACAGCTGAAATAGAGATTTGACATCTTCAGTTAGTGATACCCAGTATGCCCTCAAAGAAAGGTGAATGTGGGGCTTTGGTCAGAGGAACCATGCAGAAAGGAGGTCCCAAGCAAGGTTAACTGTGCCTGGTACACAAGAGGGTAACTTCAGTAGCATGTAGAAGGCAAGTCAGCCATATAAGTAGTCCCTCCTTACTGCTAATGTAAGGATGTAGGGAGAGGCCTACATGATGTCACTGATCCCTTACAAGGATAAGGACCTTGATTTAGTGGTTTGGTGGCCCCAGCCTCAGTGTCTAGCAGGGACACTGCACATAGTAAGTGAACACTTTGTAGAATGGTTGGCTCACTTGGAAAATATTGTATTATTGATGGGAATTGGGAAGCAGAGATTAGAAGGGACTTGCCTGAGGCATGCTCCCCCTCTTCTTGCTCTCTTTTTACATTACAGAAAGAATCTATTGCATTCTTTCTCTGTCACTCACTCTTACTCAGACACTAGAAATATGTACATGTATCTGCATACTGACAGAGTCATACAATCCATAGCCTCAGAAAGACATCTGGATTCCAGACATACACAACAGAGAGGCACAAAGAAGTCTATGCAGACACTCAACATCCATAAACTTTCATGGTCTAAGTGTGTCCTGCATATTCATATTGAAATCCTACCCCCCAAAGAGATGGTATTAGGAGGTATAAGGTGACAAGGATTTTTTTAGGTTAACAAGGATTAGTGTCCTCATGAAACAGGCTGAGAAGAGACCTCCTGCCCTTCCTATCATATAAGAACACAATGAGACACCATTGTCTATGTACCAAACAACAGGCTCTCACTCGATATCAAATCTGCCAGCATCTTTGTCTCAGTCATCGCAGCCTCAGACCTGTGAAACAGTAAATTCCTGCTATTTACAATCAATCTAGTTTAAGATGCCCTGTTAGAGCAACTCAGTGGCTGAAGGTAGAGACGGATGGACAGATGTACTTAGACACACGCTTAAAGCCTCAGACACAGACACACCTTCACACTGGATACACACAGACACATACATGCATGCACACCCCTACACACTCCCACAAGTGTACCTGCACGCTCACCTTCACACAAGTGGGCACATGCACGGAGACACTTACAAACCCACACACTGACACACCCACACACACCTTCCTGTCCTTGTCTTTGCCTCTGACTCCTGGCAACCACCAAAAGCAGCCATAGTGACTGGCGTGGTCACTGCCTCATCCTCTGAGGGTCAGAGCTGCCACCTCCATCAGAGGTCACACAGGTTCCCCAGGCGCATGCTAATATTTGTCTTCTCATTCAAGTTGTCCTTCTCAGGAAGACACTGTCTTTTAAGCAGAGATCTTCTGGGTCATAAGAAAGGAACAAATCTTGAGCGACATTTCTGCTGGTGGAAGAATATCACACACACACACATACACCCCTCTGTCTCTGTGTCTGTATCTCTCTCTCTCTCTCTCTCTCTCTCTCTGAGACTGATCTAAGGGCCTCCTATTTGTCGGGCCGACATTCCATCACTGAGTGACACATCTGGTCCTCCTCATCACTCTCAAGGTCCTGTGCTCAGGGAAGCATTCACTCTGTTTGAGGCCTGAATTAGGAACAGGCCCAAGGATGGATGCACCCTTTCTCAGACTTGGACTGAGTAGTAAAACCTTTGCTCTTGCAGGTCCGGAGTTTGGAAAGTCACCATGTAGCTCTCGGGCTATTCATCCAAACAAAGCCTGGGACTGTACTGCTAGACTTCAAGTAGCTGCTTTCACAGCACCTATGTCTGAGTTCAAGATTCCTCCCTCTCGGGCTGGAGAGATGGCTCAGAGGTTAAGAGCACTGGCTATTCTTCCAAAGGTCCTGAGTTCAATTTCCAGCAACCACATGGTGGCTTGCAACCATCTACATTGAGATCTGGTGCCCGGGCACATATGTAGCGCAAATACTGTATACATAATAAATAAATAAATGTTTTAAAAAAAAATTCCTCCCTCTCTTACTTAATTTTTCGTTGAGCCCTATGTGCATATGTATATATATGCCTTCTGCATACACTCACTGACCTGGGGCCTTTTAGGTGTCTGCCTTCTGATCATCCAGCCAGGGACCTTGGGTTGATTGCTCTGCAAGATTTATGACTGTGTCATTTCCAGCAGATAATTTAGCCATAATTTAACATTTTTTGCCTTTTCAGGTAGCTGAGACATTCCTCTTTCATGGGGCTGGGTACCCCTTTGGGGGAACAGGGACAGGTGAGACATGCCTGGCTTTGTTCTGGCGTTGTTCCAGTCTGTTACAGAGAAATCATGTGCATCCCCTTCATCTTATTTGCCCTTTCAGCTTTTGATCAATAGAGGAAGATATGTGTTTTATCCAAATACTAACCAGATGCATTCAACAGATTATGCATTAATTTTACCATCATGACATTGAATGGAGAGATAATCCACCAAAGTGCTTCGGATTTCTTAAAAGTGAATTTAATTATAAGTGGTAATGTGTGCTGGAGAGTTACAATCATGAGAAGCTATGTTCTGAAAGTCTGAAATGAGAGCTTATATTTCAAAGGCTTATTGCAGTGGAATTAAACGACCAATTTATTAGTTGTAAGTGTATGATTACTGCAGCTTTGCCACACACACACACACACACACACACACACACACACACACCTGCATGTATACAGCATATTCTAGCTGGATTTAGTACATATAATCCTCCTACAAGAATCATATTATGTCACCAAAGCTGCCTCTCCATTAATTTGTTTGTAAGAGACACAGGCAACTGATCCCCAATCTTCTGAACGCCAAATAGAAACACTTTCGAGTTTTTGTTGTTGTGGGTGTTTTGCGATTCTCATTTCCATCCCTGCAAAGTGATTAGGAATGAAGATGATTGAGAGAGCAGAGGTACTGTTGTCAGGATGGAGATGGAGAGGTTTGCAAAGGGAGATTTGGAGGCAGAGGATGCAGAAGGCTTGGGGTTCCACTCCACATACTCACGTGTGGACACTGAACACCTGCCATGCTCCGGGCACCACATAAAGCACATTCCACGCTCTCCCTCCATGAAGCCTCTCAGAAAACGCCCTAGGGCAGATAGATGTGTGGGACACTCATTTGCTGATGAGGAAACCGAGGCTCAGGGGGGGTTATTAAGAACTTCGAGCATCCCTGAGTTCATGATCACTGGGAGCAGGACTCGCATGTGCCTCTATCTGTCCCCAGAGTCTGTGTTCCTGCCCCTGATCCTTGTCTATGAGTGAGAGGCTGTTCACTAGAGACAGAGGAAGGAAGGTGTCCATGGTCTCAGTAAATGAGAAGTGATGGGGTGGTGTTAAGCATCCTAAATGCTGATTGGTCCTGTTTTCTGTCTGTTACTTACTTTGACTCTGATTGGTTATATAATGCTGAGGCCTGGAGATTAGGCAAAGACATAGATAGGTGGAACTAAGGTGGGGGGGGGAGCTTTTTGAGAGAGAAAGAACATCTTGGAAGAAGAAGCCGGAGAGAAGCCAAGAGCAAACAAGGAGGACATGCCATGGGGTAGATTAAAGAAGCCAAGAGCAAACAAGGAGGACATGCCATGGGGTAGATTAAAGAAGATCCTTCCACGTGGCCTGGAACATCGGCTTAGTGTGGAGAATAATAGTCCAAAGGGACGTATGTATATATAGGGTTATATTTGGGTAATAGAATTATGAGGTAGCTTAGATGGGCCAGGATTGCACAACCCAGGCCTAGGCTTGTTAAAATCCACCCAGTGTCTGTATGTATTCATTTATAATGGCGGGTTAAGTATTAACACCACTGAACCAATTAAGATAATATAAATACTGGTTAAACAATTTAATTAGTCATTTTTTCCCTGCGGAGAAGTTTATAGAAAGAGAGGTTAACGGAGATGAGGCAGGATGTGGAGGGTGGTGCTCACAAAGACTGCAGCACTGAGCTGAGTCCTTGTCACCAGAGGAAGAGCATTCCTGAAAGATGAAAGACTTGCAAAACAGGCACTAGAAACATTGAGAAAGAGTCTTATGCTTACAAACACCCAATGAAGGTTTAGTGTATGAGGACAAGAGGAGAGAGAAGTAAGAGGCAGAGGTTAATCCTGGAGTGTTAACGGTAAAGTCTCTCGTTCCAACCTGAGGAGTTGAGGCTTCTCCTGTAGACCATAGGGAAGTACAGAAGGTTAAGGGGCATGAATTGGTACTGGAGGAAGAGGTTGCCAATTCACTTACCCATGGGAGCCAAACGGACAAAAATACAAGCGATACAGACCTCGTAAGGTTGTGTAAACCAGACAGCAGATCCACCTACAGAGGTTTCTGCTACTTGACTCCAGTCTGTCAGAGATGATGGGAAGTGGTGAAGAGAAAATAGAAATTTTGTTGAGTTGGTGGATGGATGTCTTAGATTCTTCTCTCTTTGCCAGGGCAGAATATCTAGCAGAAACAACTTAAAGGAAGGAGGCTCTTTTGGCTCACAGTTCAGAAGCAACAGTCCTTAACAGCAGACAAGGGATGAGGTCAGAAACGGTTCCATCCACAGCAACAGGATCTTCCAGCTGCTGTTCACACTGTGATAGCAGACACGGAGTGGAGAGCTTGCACTAAACACTAGGACATGCTGTGAGTGTCAAGACCCACCCTAGTGGCCTACGTATGCCACTCAAAGAATCTATCTAGAACCTACACTCAAACAATTTAAGATCCACCCAATAAGTCTGTGCGGGGCATTTTACATTTAAACATAACAGTAGATTACAAACTAATCCCCCCCTCAACCTCTTTCTCCAAGTATCCTTTACAGGGTGATTCTGTAGTTGTCCTAGCACAGAATAAATCCATCTTCTGTGCCTACTGAGTCTGATGTGAGAGAGGCAAGGTGTGCTTCTATTCTGACTCTGGCCTTCAAGAAACCTTGTATCCCTCCAGCCTCTGCACCACAAGCCTTTCTCACCACTGAGAAAGTCTGGACTGGCCTGCCAGAGGAGAGAGAGCCCATGAGTTGTAGACCTGCATGTATACATCCTCCTTGAATGCCATCCTGACTCAGTCTTCCCTACTGACCCCTCAGTTCTGTAGCTCAGCCTCATGCAAGTAGCAGCCCCACCCCGACAACCTGTGGCCTAATGAAAATACATGTTGGTCCTCTTAAGATCTATCTTGGAGAAGTTTGTTACCAGGCAGTTGTAAGCAGACACAGTGACTCACTCATTGGAAAAACAGCTCCATGCTGATTCTCCTTCACCCCTATGAATACTTCTGCTTCAACATCAAAATCCTGGTCCAACATCGAAAACCCACTCCATTTCAGTTGACAGTGCAGAGGAGGGAATGCCTAAGGCCATTTTGTTCTCTAGCACCCTGGTCTGCCTTTTCTTATCAGTGGTTGGTTGTTCTCCACTGGGGAGCCCGTGACAGCTTCAGTGTCCCTGAGTCATACCCACCCCCAGGCCTGCTGCCGCCTGCTCAAGCAGCTGCTGTCTACAGTGGCTGTATCTGGCCCCCACCCAGCCATCTTCCTGTCAGGCCTGACCTCTGGGGCTGTCTCGCCCAAAGTACAGAGTGCTAAATGGGCTCTGAGGACAGGGACTTGTTCAGGACCCCAAGGCCTTCACAGTCCTCATACCCTTAAAGGATGACGCTTCAGCAAAGTGCCCTCTGCTGATACCACAGGGCAGCACTTACTGTAGGTCAGGTACAGTTCTCAGCCTAGAATAGGCGGATCTTCCCCTATCAGCAGCCTTGCTCAGAATCGCCTTTGTTGATAATGCTCTGGAGGCGAAGTGCTGCTCGAGAGCTTGAGTGTTGAAGGTTTACCCTCCAGGGTGTTGTCGTTCAGAGATGTGTCCTTTGGGAAGTTTAGGTGGTGAAGACCCTGACCTCCTGACCTCTTCATTAGAGTCATCTTCAGAGGGATTCATCACTTAATGGGCTGGTGGGAAGTGGGGAAACTTGAGGAAGGTGGACCTAGTTAGAGGGTGCAGGTCACTAGTGTTCTCCGGAATGGTGTTTATTCATTCTCTCTCTCTCTCACACACCAATCCCTTTCCCCTCCCTCCTTACAACGGTCTACTTTACCACAGGCCCACAAACAATAGAGCAAGTGACCATGACTAGAACCTGAGCAAAAATAAACCTTTCCTTTGTAAAAACGTTTTTGTCTCAAGTATTTTTTCCACAGCAACAGAAATCTAACACAGTCGGGAAAATGAAGAAACTTAAGAGAAAGAAGAAAGAAACCCCCAATGCTTGAGTAAGGTGCTGTTTCCAGCCACTGACAGAGCCAGGGCTTCAGAAGTCTCCCCTCAACACCCGCTGGTCGCCTAGGCAGAGTCTCCCCATTAAACAAGTCTCACAGATGCAGTGGCTTGCTCAGTCTTCTCTCCTCCAGCCGCACCGAACTGGACCCACAAACCCCAACTTCAAGCCCCATCCACAAGGATGTGGATAGATAACTGGGTTGAATCAGGGGCCATATGGTTATCTATGGTGGGACAGGGGAAACAGATATATGATCTTCTCAGGGGGCAGCAAGAGTCATGGAAAATGTCCTGGGAGCAGAGGGAGAAAGGAATGGCAGCTGGTGACTGGTTTTCTTGAACCCGTCCCCAAAGATCCAGGCCACGTCTTTACCCTAAAAGTCAGCAGGGCCAGGCACAGCAACCTGGAACAGTGAATCAAGGTACTCCGTGATTCAGAAAGGAGGCCTACTTCGGCCTCAACCTATTTTGTGCCCATGTCTGACAGTCTTGGCGAAGCTGGGCATTCACTGCAAAGGAGTTGTGGAGGCCTCATACTTTTCCAGACTTCCCTCCTGTTCCACCACAGTCCCCCAGCAGTCTGCAAGGGAGGTTCCAACAGCAAAGGGAGATAGTCCCGACTTCTGTCAAGTGGGATAGTGCAGTTGCAGAGTGAGGAAGGAAAGGGACTCTGCCACTGGACAGACCTGGGAAGGCTGGGACCCATAAGGATGTGTGGCAGGAAGCAGGGTGCAGAGTGTTTGGGCATCCAGTCTTGGCTGCAGGGCAGGGAGCAAAGCCAGCTGTTCTAGTATTTCTAACTGCTGGGTGTGGGGTCCTGGGGACCAGCAGGGCAGGAGGCTTTGCAGCCACTGGAGGCAATATGGCTGCTGCCTACAAGAAAGAGACTCTACTGGATTCTCAGAAAAAGACAGAGCCACTAGGGCATGCTGGAGCACGCCTTTAATCCCATCACTCGGGAGGTGGAGGCAGAGGCAGGCGGATCTCTGTGAGTTCAAGGCCAGTCTGGTCTACAAAGTGAGTCCAGGACAGCCAAGGATACACAGAGAAACCCTGTCTCGACCCCCCCACACACACCAAAAAAAGACAGAGCCAGGTCTTGTCATTAGAAAGATTGAGGTCACCAGCAGGGTGTTGAGGCAGTGATTGGCTTTTGACATTTTCCAAGGTCAGAGGCATTCTGTGCTTCTGCTAAACATGGATTTCTGCACCCCAGCCTTAGCCCTGGCTCCAGGACTATAGTGCATGACTGCGAAGATGGTCCATTTCTCCTCCTGAGAAGTGAAGGCTCATTGTTGTCTGAACCATGCAGCCTCTCAGGCCTGGGATCCAAGCCTGGGAAATGAGCACAGATAGTATCCAAGAGTCTTTACTCACTGCCCTCAGTGCTCCCTCATTGTAGTAGGTGCTCACTCTCTGTCCTCAGTGCTCCCTCACTGTCGTCCCTGCTCCCTCACTGTCCTCAGTGCTCACTCCCTGTCCTCAGTGCTCCCTCACTGTCCTCAGTGCTCCCTCACTGTCCTCAGTGCTCCCTCACTGTCCTCCGTGCTCCCTCACTGTCCTCAGTGCTCACTCCCTGTCCTCAGTGCTCCCTCACTGTCCTCCGTGCTCCCTCACTGTCCTCCGTGCTCCCTCACTGTCCTCCGTGCTCCCTCACTGTCCTCAGTGCTCCCTCACTGTCCTCCATGCTCCCTCACTGTCCTCCATGCTCCCTCACTGTCCTCTGTGCTCACTCACTGTGCAAACTTGCATGAACTTCTTCCCTGAGTCTCGTTTCTTCTTCACACATAGAGGAGTGCTGTTCATATAGATCCTCAGGAATGTTTCTAGAACCCCATGAACGAGTTCACTGAAGTGCTTTGCGTAGGATCTGCCAACACAATAACAAGTGCAAGGCACCGTCACTGTCCGCTTTACATGTTGTCTTTGCCTCTGGTTTGCAGGTCGGTACCCAGCCCATCTTCCCTCCGGCCAGGATCCATATGCTAGCTATAACTACAGACGGGCTGACAGACACGTAAGAGCACGGTGCGACCCAGAGCCAGTGAGTCCTGGTACCCTGGGTTCCTCATCTTTGTTTTCTTTGCCGAGGCTTACTTTTTGGGTCTTGTGCATGCCTTGTAAGCTGCCATTGAACTACAGCCCCATGCCTTCAGATGTTTAATATAGGTTCTCGTTCTGAGGCCCAGGCTGGACTAGAACTTTCCATCCTACTTCCTCGGCCTCTGAATGCTGGGATTATAGGTGTGAGTCACCCTGGGGCATGTTTAAGTGGAAAGTGAGAGCCCTGGCCTTCCCTCATCTGGTGTAAGGGTGACCAGCAGTGCTAACAGGCGGTAAAGGAGGTATTAAATAGGAAGGGGACACCTATTGACCCTGCTGCTGACCTAGCTGAGCATATGTACACATACACCTGCAGAAGTTCCCTTAAGGTCAGGCTTCTGAAACACAAACTTCCCAGAGTTAAGAGCATGTGGTAACCCAGTTTGAAATCTAGGTTCTATGGCTGAATTTCCCCCATCCCCAAATTCTGAATTTGTAATATATATCTCACACTTGGATTTTTAAATGTTTATTTATTACTTCAAGTTACATCTCCATCGTAGTGTCCTCTTTCTACCCCTCCCAGTCCCACCCTCTCCACCCTCTCCACCCTCCCTCCTTCCTACTCCTCCAGAGTGTAGTGTCCCTACATAACAGTCCCCCCTGCCCCAGTTCAGCAGTCATATGAGGGCCAAGAGCCTCCTCATACACTGGGGGCCTACAAGGCAGCACCACTAGGGCAAAGTGTCTCATTGACAGGAAACAAAGTCTATGTTCATGTACCTTTTGGTGTGTTGGTTGTAGGATAGTTATCCTGTACTATATGGCTAAAATCTGACTATAAGTGAATAGATGCCATGCCCATCCGTCTGAGTCTGAGTTAGCTCACTCAGGATGAGCTTCTCCAGTTCCATCCATTTGGATGTGAGCTTCTCTAGTTCCATCCATTTGGATGTAAATTACATGATTTCCTTGTTTCTGATGGCTGAGTAGTATTCCATTGTGTAGATGCAGCACACTTTTTTTTTAAACCTAGACTTCATAAAGGAGGAATCTCTAATGGCTGAGAGACACTTGAAGAAATGGTCGGCATTCTTAATCATCAGAGAAATGCAACTCAGGACGACTCTGAGATTCCATCTCACACCTGTCAGAATGGCTAAGATCAAAATCTCAAATGAGCACATGCTGGCGAGGTTGTGGAGAAAGGGGAATCCTCCTCCATTGCTGGTGGGAGTGCAGGCTTGTGCAACCACTATGGAGGTCAGTCTGGCGATATCTTAGAAAACTTGGAATAGCTCTATCTCAAGACCCAGCCATACCACTTCTGGATATACATCCAAACGATTCCTCACCGAATCACAAGGAAGTTTCCTCATCTATGTTCATAGTAGCCTTATTTGTAATATCTAGAAACTGTAAACAACCCAGATATCCCTCAACCGAGGAATGGATAGAAAAAAATTATGTGGTACATTTACACAATCACTTGGATTTTTAAAGAATCTACTCAGGCGACTCTGAGACTGAAGCCCACTGGACGGGATGGAATGTAATTGTTCAAAATACTCACTAGGTGGAGCCAAAGCCTAACGAATGCACCGACCCAGGCGGTCCTCGCCCTGAGGCTGATTTTCCAATAGCAGCCACCAGATGGCGCGGCCTGTCTGCTCTGGAACAGCGGTCCCCTCAGAGATTCACAACTCTGAAAGATGATGAGCTATGGCCTTCCCAGCTCCGCGTGCTTCTTCCCTCAGCTGGAGCCTTGCCCCAGGAACAGTGAGTGCATCCAACTTCATCCTTACTGGAACTCTAAATGGCAGTGGTTATGCATTTGCTACCCAGATACAAGTCTATACCCGTAGGCACTCAAAGACTTTCATTTCTTGTACTTTATATACACGGATTCACTCTGGGATGGAGGATGGAGCTGGAGATGCTCGGAGAGGAAACAGGACAAAGACAGCTGGCTGCAAGGCTCAGCAAGGCCCATCCTTCCTGCACCCCAGCGTTCAGGAACTCCTTAGTCCTGAGGGGTTTTCCCTGGAGCCCTGCAAAGAGGCTTTCTATCAAAGGACATGGTAGACAAGCCTCCTTGCTATACTCCTCTGAAAGCTGAGCATCAGGGTTTCCCATCCAAGAGGCATGGGACAGTGGGGTCCTCCCTGCTGAGGGAGCCCAGCCTCTCTGAGGCATCCCAACAAGGAGGAGCTCACTGCTCCATAAACCTGAGCTTCCTGACAGCGGCAGGGACAGGGTCCCTTTCTCCATGAACTTCTGGCACCCTTGTGAGGACCTCATATCTATTCTAACTCGTGGTGCCAAAGCAGGAAGTTTTGGCCCCTAACAGAGGAAGGAACAGAAGTACTCTGGCACCTTGATGGTAAGCCGCTTGTCTGGATCACTGAGGACTCTTCTCTTGGGCACTCTTAGGTACAAATAATAAAAATGCTACGTAAGTTGCACTAAATATTAAAAGAGTTCATTGAACTGGGAAATATGAGGTTATGTTGCTTTAAAGCTGGATCCAGGGTTTCAAAGTCACCAAAGCCTTGTGCTCCCCCCACACACACTTTAAGGCAGATCCCCACCCACATACACTTACACGCAAATTCAATATAGAGGGGCATAGTGGCACATGCTTATAGTCCCAGTACTCAGGAACTGAGGCCGGTTTGGTCTACAGAGAATCAAAATAAAGTGAATAAAATATAAATGGGTTGGGAACATATCTCAGTGATAAGCGCACTTGCCTAGCATGTATAAGATGATAGGTTCAGTCCTCAGTGCCACAGAAAAATAGTAAGTTAATGAAACAAACAAAAACTAAATTCATAATGTTCCCTTGTGTCCATTTAACATGACTTCCTCTGGAATGAAGCTCATGCTTGGAAGGAAATGCGGTTCTCATGGGGAAGTAGGGACGCTGTTAACAGAGGGTAGTAGGGGTGGAGCCGGTCCAAGCCACAGCTCTCTGGTGACCATTGCAGACAGACAGAGCTCAGCTTCAGGCAGAAACCGTGGGTCATGGGGAAGTGGGAGGAAGAGGAGGAGCCAAGTGTGGGGGGCCAAGCAATGGCTCAGGACTTAAATTTCAAGTGGGGAGGACAGAAAGGTGGAGGTGGCAAGGACATGAACTGCTCTCATGTTCTTCCAGGCTAACCAGGACTTCCTGTCTACCCAGCTGGTCCAGGGTAGACCAAACAGGGTCTTGCCTGTCCTCTGCCTCCCTGGATTCTCTGAAGGAATCCTGCAGTCTCTGAGTACCGGGCCTGCCTTTCCATCTGCTCATGTTTAGGGAATTATTCAAGTTGTCAATGAGTATTTATCAAGCAACTACAGTGTGTACAGGGGGGTGGGGGTGGGGTGGGGGTGTGCCCCTGGCAGTCTAGCCCCAGAATCAATAAAAAGTAAGAAGTGAAGTAATAAAGATCGTTTTGAGGGCTGGAGGGATGAGTCAGCAGGTAAGAGGGTAAGATACTTGCTATGTGAGCATGAATTCCAGCACCTTTATTTCTTAAAAACCAGGCATGTGCATGTAACCCCAGTGTTGTTAGAGGGAGGAGGAAAGAAGATAGCTGGGACTTTCTGGTTGCCAGCCTAGCTCCAGGTTCTGTGAGAGAGACTGACTCAAAGGAACAAAGCAGAGAGATAGAGCAGGACACAGAGATTCTCCTTTGGCTTTTGTGTATGAGTGCATAGACACATAAACATATACCACATACGTTAAACAAATAGCTAACTTTTAGGAAAAAGACTGCTTTAAGATGAATGTCACTACCACAAAGGGATCCAAACCAGCATCAATCCTTTTGGGGACAGTCAGTCAAGGGCAGTTTCACTGAGGGTTTGGCACTTGGGCTTAAAAACTGGGTTTTGAAAGCCTACCCATGGAACAATGAATGTGACATTGAAAGCCTGAGACAGTACCAGAGCTGCCATTGCTGTGGTGTTGGGGTCTGACCTGAAGGAGAATGGGACTCTCGGTGGTGCAGACCCCACCTCTGGAGGCTGTCACTCTCTCCACTCTGCCGCTCAATGACTCACTACTTAAAAGAAGATCCCAGAAACTGTCTCTTGGCTGTCACATGGGGGCAGGGGGGAGCAGAAAAAGAGGGAGAAAGTCATGTAGCCCAGGCTTCAAGAGCAAGGCAGAGACAGAAAGCTAAGGAGAGCAGGCAGACGTCTGTCTGCCCTCCTGATGACCCTTCTCTTCCTGCCCTGTCCTAAGACTGCATGGACCCTGTATCTGTTCTTGGCTCTAGGCTCAATACAATCAATGAGGAGACACACAAGGCACCAGTGGAAGAAGGAGAATGAAGCCTTTTTGTCTACAGCTTTACTAGAAGCCCTTTCTCAGTTCCAGTACCTGCCCCTCAGTCAGGATTGCAGTCATTGGCCCTCTAGGGTCTTCAGTGGGGCCAGCCTCAGGTTTCTGCCCACATTCCTATGGCATCCCGTTGGTTCCCTACCACTACTCCCCAGCTGTGGACTGCTTAAGAGAAGGCTCTGAGAATTGTCGAATGGTCTTGAAGCCACATCAAGGAGCTGAGGTTTTGTATGAGAGTGGGGTGAAGCCAAAGCAGGTTGTGCACAGTAAGCAAGACTCTCCGAGTCAGCAGTGGGTGGTAGCCGAGAGCTCACCCCTCCTGGCATTCTCTGGCTCCAGGGAAGCCTTTGCCATTGCCCCTTGAGGGCTGTGTGTTCAGGGCCCTGAGGAAGGGATGGGGGTTGGTGGCCGGGGGTGTGTCCCTTAGATGAATCAGAGAGATCGAGAAAGGCCACCTTCGACACCACAAGGTAAACTGAGGAGTTAGCAACTGGCCACTCAGTCTTTTTTCTGAGTGAGCAAAACTTAATTATCTGGGGTCAGTACTCTCTGTGACCGACAAGAAATTCTGAACTCTTGGGGCTGCGAGAAGGAAAAAAGAAAAGAAAAAATTCACATACACACACACTTAGTGGATGAAGCAAGTTCCAACAAGCTCCAACAACTTTATACATACATACAGACAGACAGACAGACATATAGACATACACATTTATACATTGGGGTGGATAGGGCAGAACTCCCACCACTTTATGCATATATCCATATATACATATATGCATATTGCATATACATATGTATGCATGTAAACATATACATATATCCATGTACATATCTGTGGTGGATGGAAAAAAGTTCCAACAACTTTTTTTTCTCCAACAGTTTATATATCCCAGCAAAATCTTTCAAGCAGTACAAAAGTCACAATGTGGTTACGTTCCATTTTTTTTAAGTGAATGATTACAATAAATATACATGATTTAAAAAAAAAGGTCCCCAATACCCTCACAAAATCAAGTGTTTTATGTATTATAGGTGAGAAACAAATGTGAAAAGCAAATTATTCCCAAGAACACACATACATTGTAACTAAGCAACTTGTTATAGATTAACAAAGTAACCAAGCAAGGTGATTTTTTTTAGCCAGTTTCTCTTTACTGGCAGCAATTTGTGGTTACAAAGTAAAGATCAATTAGCTTATTTATCTTAAAAAGCCATCTTCTAAACATCTTAAAAAATCACAAATCTAAACTGTTATATAAAAAACAATGTCGTTTCTGCCTTAAACCCTCAAGATGCCCGTCTACACACTAACAAATTCTATTAAATCATATCAGGAAGCTGAGAGCAAAAATGGGTGCAAGAAATTAATCACACCTTGACCACCAGTCCAGCTTTAGCAAGGGAATCACGTCATCCAGTACCATATAGGCTGCTGTTGTTCTTGTTTCCCGACCATAAAAAAAAAAAAAAAATCCTAGTTCAAATATTAGCAGTTTGCCTTTTGGAAGTTCAAATTTTTCCCTAAGATTTCTACATCAGAGCCACTAACAAAAACATCTTAACCTAACCTTATTATAACTTTATGGCAAAATGACTTAAATCGCCACCTTAAACTTTCTGTCAATTATCCCAGTTTCCTGAAACTATTTAAATCAAATCAGGAATTCTGTAGAGTCATTAACTCATCTAAACAATATTGTTTTATTAAAGTTCATCTTCCCCATTCATCTGCAGGAAAATTGGCCAACAGAGTGGGCTGTCTCCCAGGAAGCTCAGCTCTCCCTGCACAGCATCTGCCAGGGTAGGTAGGGAAAGAGGCTCTTAAGTAAGGTCCATGGCTTCCCAAAGTTTATCAGGGGCCAGCCAAACTCGTATAAATAGGCTTCTGGCAAAGACCAAACAATTCCAGTCAAGGGAACTCACTGGCTTACTCACTAAACATTCAAATGCAGTCTGGCTGTTCACAGAGAGGGACAGTTTAGTAGGAGCAGGGAAGAGGAAATGGGGGGGGGGGCTGCCCTCTCTGCTCGGTTCCTGACTCCACTGCCACCTTTGTGTCACTTCCACTTCAGTCATGCTCTGGTCTTCTACTACCCTACGGGCACACCAAGATCACTTACAGCTGAAAGGCAGGTGGGTGCCAGACCAGTGAATGTCCCTGAATTATTATTGGCTGGTTTCAGTGGATGCTGAAAGCCCAACTCTGAGTTCTGCCTTGCCAAGGGATACTACGAGTGAGTTCACTTTCCGTGCAGGACTATGCCAAGCAGCCACTGTGGAGCTCGGAGGTAGGTCACGTCTGCTGAACCCATAGCCCTGAACTAAAGACAAGAGACCCTGAGATGACACAAATGACTGATGTCCACCTCTCCAGTACTTTAGTCAATTGCATTGTCACTGTGAAGAAAGACCAATTGTCCTGAGTAACTGTATTTCTAGCTCTTTAATTTGTTCTGAGTCCTACCAAGCTTATCTCAAATTCCAGGAACAGTGAGCTTCCCAAGATTCCAGCCTCTTACTGGAAGAGACCTGTACTTCTCAAGCAGAAACAGTCGTCTCCTAACAAAAAATAAATTGTCCCTAATAATGATGCCCTGGAGCCAACAGGACCCAGAAGTAGACCTGAGATAGTCATCAGCCAGACCATCAGCCAGACCAAGGATGCTTAGCTGTGCACTCTTCTTCACCTCCATGTTGGTTCTGCCTTCATATACCCTAAAGCTGTAGTAACACTAGAAAGCCAGAGATTAGGGTGTCGGTTCCTTTTTCTTCCCAATGTGACTATACTGGATAGCAAATCATGTCCTTGCTTCTCTGTCACCCATCTTTTTCTGATTGGATTCTTGACTGACCCTGACCAAGGACTCCAGGAAGCAATTCCTGTCCCTGCAGTGATACAGACTCTTTTCTAATGCCATGGGAGTTCTGCACCTGGAACAATGTGTATAAAAGAATTATTGAATGAGTGAATGGAATAATGAATGAATGAAGTGAATGAATGAAGTGAATGAATGAATGAATGAAATGCTTGCCATAGCCTGACACCTGTCAATTGCAGCCTGGGTAGTTTTCTAGGACTATGATGTTTCTAGCTACTTTTCCATTATTATGAAGAGACACCATGTCCAAGGCCACTTATATAAAAAGAAAGCACTTAATTGGGGTCTTGCTCACAGTTTCAGGGGTGAGTCCATGGCCATTATGGCTGGGAGTATGAACAGAACATTACTGGACCAAGAATGAATGATTGGCTGTTCACTCTTCATGTTGTCACCTTTGTTCTGCCTCCATATACAGGCAGGCAGGCATGGTGCTGGAACTGTCGCTGAGAGCTTACATCCTACCCACAATTGGGAGACAGAGAGAGAGAGAGAGAGAGAGAGAGAGAGAGAGAGAGAGAGAAAATGCTCCAGTGAGTGAGCACAACTGGGCCTAGCATGGGCTTATGACACCTCAACCCCATCCTAGCCCCCAACAATGACAAACCTCCTCCAACAAGGTCACACCTCCTAATCCTTACCCAAATAGTTCTACCAGCTAGGGACCAATCATTCAAATATATGAGCCTATGGGAGCCATTCTCATTGAAGCCACCACATTATGTAACGCATTTCTATAAATAAGGTGACTTTTAAGAGCCTCCCACTTCTGGATGCTGAAGCTCACTCAGGCACTTCCAGAGCCACACGCTCCAGGAAGGGACAAGAAGAAAAATTTTTAACCTCCTGTGGAATGCTGTCCTCTAGGCTTGGCATGGCTGTTGTTTTGAAATTGGAGCGGCTGTGATTATCCACACATGACCCTCACAAGATTGGACTGAATAATTGTGTGTGTGTGTGTGTGTGTGTGTGTGTAGGAAGAGAAGGCTCATGGAGCACACATGGAATTGTACAAGGGTTCAGGAATGACTCATGAGGCTACATGTGAGATATAGAAGGCCTTGCCCTCCCTTAGGATTATATATAAAAATAGGTAATGAAAGTTGGCCAGGAGGGATGTTTCTTTAGTTACATAGCTCCTCATAAGTTGTTCATAGTCCCATTTGTACCCCCTCATGCTTCTGGAAAGAACCCCAATCACAACCAGGTTACTAGAATTTCAAGCTAGTCTCCTCTCGGTTCCCTCGGGTCCGTATCTCTGTAGAAAGAATTCAGATGAGATATACAGAGTTTAGTGAGGAAGACAGATTATTGCACAGTAAGGGAAAACATGGTTACCAGGAGTGAGAGTGGATACACAGACACCATTGGACCGATGCATTTTTACGTAGACTTTACATTGTTACTAAAGGCTCTAGAATAGATGAATGGCTTTCTCCAACTGTTTGACAGACCCGTTTGGGTTAACTTTCTAGAGAAGGCCATGGTATGAGAAGTGTTCTTCTGGATAAGAATTGTGCAAGGTTTGGGGCTCTTGGAACTAGGTTTAGCTAGTTATCATTAATAACTACCAGACAGTTCTGGTACTTAATGTCTCTTCCTGGGATATTATTCAGATCCCATTCCTCTGACCAGTACTGTCACACAGTTCTGGTCCTTGTCTCTCCAACTATGGTATAGGAGAGAGAGCTTCAGTCCTAATGTCCTTCACGGTGGCTAGCTTGACAACATAGTAGATGACATGTCAGCAAAAGTGACAACCATGAATTCCTGGCCAGGTGGTAGAGAGTAGCAAAGTTTTGTTTGAAGGGGACAATCGAGCCTCAGCTAGTAGCTGTCTGTTACATGGAAACTGGCATCTATGGTTGCCAGATCTAGAAAAAATTTAACGGAACCAGAAAGTCAGATTTTTACATAAGGCTTCCCAAATTTTAGAATGCTATTCAGCCCACAAGCCACGAGTTTGCAACCCCTGCTTAAGTGAGACAACTTTTTCCACTTTCACTATTTGCTCTCCAACTTGGCTTTCTGGTTATCCACAAGACGTGTTGGCCTGGAGCCAAATAGGGCTGGGACAATTCCCCCCTCCCCAGAGGTCCTCCCCATCATCCCCCAAAAGCCTGGGCTGTCCATTCAGATGGCCCAGTTCCCTCCTACAGATCCTGGTCCCAAGAGACTCCTTGCAGCTGACACTGGAGAACCCACCCTTCAGCCTACTGGGCAAGCCTGAACTTGTCAGAGCACACTGAGACCCAAGCCACTGAGCTTCCCTCAGCCCTGGGATGGAGACCACACTCTTCACCATGGTCTCCAAGACCTTCAGGCAGGGTGATGCTGGCTATCTCAGCACGTAACCTTGTTCCCTTAATTAGTCCCAGCTCACCCTAATCCCACCTCCTTCCCAGGCTTATCCTTGGGACCCTTGGACAGGATAGCCTCTACCTTTAAGATAGGCGGAACTTCCTTCTCTGATATGTCTTGGTGGAAATGTCTGTCTTGCTCCCACCCTGTACCCCCAAGATTTAGCTCTTCCAGGAACAGCTTAGAAGTCACTTCTTCCAGGAAGCTTTTCTGGAATGTCCACATTAGTTGTTGTTGTGTGTGTGTGTGTGGGGGGGGGCGGGTAAGGTCAAACTCAATTGTCTTTCCTAAGACATTTCTCAGGTGGAATGTCCTGTTCTTCACTCTATTGTGTTCTACTGAGGACTACCACTGAAACCAAACAAATGCTTATTTTTCGGAAGGAGGGAAGGAAGGAAGGAATTAAAAAAGGAAGGAAGGAAAGCAGGCAGGCTGACTAGATTCTACTTGTTTCTATCTGACTCTTTCTGCTTCTTCTCATTTCCTATCTTGTCTCTCCATGACTGATTATCTAAAATTTCTGCTTCAGACCATCAATAAATGTTGGGGTCCTCTTGTTTCTAACCATCACCTTTCTGACCCCTGTGCCCTGGAGCTCAGTGTCCTGACCCTGGTATCCCTCCCTCCAAAGACAAGGTCACCATCCAATCTATAAAACAAGAGCCTACAGGGCTAGCATCAGCTGTTTAGCGCAAGGAGGTCCTTAGTTGTGCTCCTGGACGGGGAGCCTGCAGGAGAAGCAGGATGTAGAGGTGGAGAGGTGGAGAGGGTCGCCAGCTAGGGAACAAAGAGGAACCAGGGTAGTTGGAGGCAGAAGGGGGATGGGGAATGGAAGAAGAGGTGGGAAGAAACTGAGAAGGGGAGTGGGGGTGGGAAGGGGTGGAAGTGGGGGTGGGGAGGAGAGGGGCGGGTCGGACCGTGCCAAGCCACTCCTCTCATCCCCTCACCGCATTTTCCTCCCGGTTCCACCCGATGCTGCCAGCACTCTTCCAGCCCAGCCGGCCACATCTGGTGTCTGCCCGCCCTTGTTTCCGCTGCATCCAGACTTCCCCCAGGGTGGCTGGAGGCTGTGTGTAAATCTAGGGCTTTAAATATACAAAGGGATTGCCAGGACCTGCAAGCACCCGAGGCTGTGGCGCGTGTTGGGACGCAGGACCCCCATTATGAGCCCCTGAACCTTCGAAGCAAAGCCAAGGAAATTAAGGAGATCTCAGAACGCCTTGAGGAGCAGGCGCCATCCCGGCAGACCCCAGCACACAGCCAGAGACCCCAGGGTGACACGTGGATCCCGGGGAGCTCAACGATGGAGGCACTAGTGCCCTGGAGAGCTCTCGCTGGCCCTCTGCGAGTTCTCTGCGTCCTGTGCTGCCTGCTGGACCGCGCCATCGCAGCCCCGTCTCCCCTCATCAAGTTCCCCGGTGATGTCGCCCCCAAAACAGACAAAGAGTTGGCAGTGGTAAGTTGCTACGCTGGCTTCCTCGAGCCAAGTTTAGACAAACTTAAGAAGCAGAGGACTCAGGCCACCCTCCCTCTGACCCCCTCTACTGGCACACAGCGTCCTGAGGTACTTTGGTAAACATCTCCAAGGGGCCCCTTCTTGGCTAGTTGATAGAGGCTTTTGTAAACGATGGGGAAGGTGGGGAAGGGGCTTTGGAAAGAGGAGGGCCTGGGTAAGTAACTTGGAGAAGTTCAGGGTCCATCTAAGGGTCCAGGACGGAGCAAAGGAGGGAGGTGATTGCCCTGGGAAACATCTGGAAAGGGTTGTTTTTGTGAATAAGAGGGACTTTGTTTACTTACCTAGGGGATTTGGTTCTAGGCGGGCTTTATAAATGTCTTTTGGACGCATCAGGAGAGCCAGAAACAGAGCCTCTTGCAGGCAACTTGGCAGGCTTTTAGGACGACCGGTTTAAAGGGAAATCTCTTGAAAATGGGGGATGTACTTTGGCATATCATTTGTATAAACCTCTGCTCATAAAAGGATACCGAAAGCAAGGCTTAGGGAACTTCTGGGAACTTTGGCATACATCTGGAGACAGGCCTTTGGTGAGACGCTGGAGGGGACCAATTGGAAAAGTAATTTGAGGCTGGAGGGAAGCAGAAAGTGTATTTTGATGCCTTGGTTTAAGCCAGAAGTTGCCCAGGAGAGTCCGAGGAGAGGTTCTTTGAACTTTTCTCTAGGGTCAAAGGGTGCAAGGAAACTACCCGCCTGGCGGGCAGGGCAGGCGTGAGGAGCAGGCACAGAGGGTCAGGGCGCGTGGGGCGGGGGTGGACTGAGCAGTGCTGGGGTCGGCCAGCGGCCAGCATGAGGACCTTCTTCTTGGCCTGGCTCCCAAGCTGCGGCCCAGATGTTGTTGTGTGAGCGTGCGCCTGGCTCTAGGGCACCATGGCAGCAGCATTGCATAAGTTAGACTGGGAGGCAACTGCAAGGCAATATCCACCTTTCGCCATCCATGAGCCATGGGTTGGCCTAGATGCTTTTTGGGTCTCAGGACACCTGTACCTTTATTGCCTTTATTAAACCGTTCTAGAAATCCTCCAGCAAGTCTCCTTCCGAGTCTACTCAGAACTAGGAATCACATGCCTTTAGCGACACCAGCTCTTGTTCTGCAACCCTGCCTTGACAGCAGTGATTCTCAACCCGTGGGTCATGACCCCTTGGGTGGGAGGAAAGACCCCCTTCACAAAAGTCCCATATCCTGGAGATATCGGAACATCAGGTAATTACATTACGATTCATAAAAGTGGGGAAATCATAGTTATAGAAATAACAATGATAATTTTATGGTTGGGGTGAGTCACCACAGCAAGTATTAAAGGGTCTAATGTGATGTGCCTGTCGGCTGCAATTGAGAATGGAACTTCAGGACTTTTACCAGGGTCCCCATGCCTCCTACAGCAGAAGGAAATCTTTGCTGGCCAGAGGCAGTGTAGGTGGAGAGAGCTTAACAACGGGGGCTCCCGCCAAGCATGGTGCACGCATGGGGACACTAAGGCGGGAAGCTCCTGGTTTCACTTT
>CAJQZJ010032284.1:4443787-4486334 GCA_907164525.1 Lophiomys imhausi
GAAGAAGAAGAAGAAGAAGAAGAAGAAGAAGAAGAAGAAGAAGAAGAAGAAGAAGAAAAGAAAAAAAAACAAAGAGAGAGGGCTTTGAACTTACACTACTCCCTACAAATCCTCTCAGGGAATGTATTAACCTTCTGGCCTAGGGATCTCAGATGACTGATTTAACTTCTGGAGTGGCTGTTTCTTTGAAGTCAGAGGGCCACAGTGGCAGCAGCATCTTTGTGATGCTCTTAGACACTTAGAAGAGTGTTTGATGCTTGGGAAGCACTCAGGAAACATCAGGCATTATTACTGTGGCATTACCACTGCCGTCATGACTGTCATGCCCTCTTTCCCCCTTGGCTGATTGCCTCCAAGCAGGTAAGAACCAGTTATGATAACTTCTGGCTCCTGTCATCATTCCTGAGAGCCCTTCCCATGTATTTGAGTTTGCATCTGTTTGCTGTCCACCCATGCACGCCCTTGCCCTGGGTTTTGAGGCTTACAGACTAGGAGTGCCTTGATCTTGTTTGTTTGTAGCAAACAAACAATGTTTGTTACAATGTCTTGATCATCCGTTTACCCCAGCAGTAGCTCAAGGATCAACACATGGTAGACACCAAACAATGCTTGCTGAGCAGCTGGTTAGTAGTTTGGGGCAGACTGCCCCTCTGAAGAATACAACCAGTATCTTTTAAAAATGGTGGACCTAAGATTTGAACTCAGGTCTGAACACAATACCTGAATTTCTTTATAAGAAAAAAAATGAGGAAGACAATGTGTGCCTAGGTGTGTTGGAAGGCTTAATGGGATAGATGCTGGAGTATCAGAGTTTAAACATGGGCTCTGGAGAATGACTGCTAGTGTCAAATTCAGATCTGTGAGTGGCATCATCTTTAGCAAGTTTCTTAAGCTGTCTGCTTTTTCTTTTCTTCCTCTGCATGACATGATTTGTGTGTGTGTGTGTGTTTGTGTTGTGTGTGTGTGTGTGTGTGTGTGTGTGTGTGTGTGTGTGTATAAGTTAACATCTACTAAGTTCAAGGAAACAAAAGGTAAGATGGTAGGTATGCTCCTTACAAATGCATCACTCTGCTGGTGGGTGACAGAACTCATTGTCTTTCAGCTCCTTCATTCCATCCTGTCCCAATTAGGTAATGTTTGGGGAGTAGATGGGACTGTGTGCTTTGCTGTCCCATTGTGGCTCCTGGCTTTGAGATTGCCTGTCTCTTTCAGCAATACCTGAACACTTTCTATGGCTGCCCCAAAGAGAGTTGCAACCTCTTTGTGCTGAAGGATACCCTCAAGAAGATGCAGAAGTTCTTCGGGCTGCCCCAGACAGGTGATCTTGACCAGAACACCATCGAGACCATGCGGAAGCCACGATGTGGCAACCCAGATGTGGCCAACTACAACTTCTTCCCCCGCAAGCCCAAGTGGGACAAGAACCAGATCACATACAGGTGCCAAGGAGGGGCTGGGGATACAGAGCCAGTAGTCCGAGGGAAGTGTATTTCCCTGGGAACTGCCTTCCCAATACAGGGGGTCCATGAGGTATCATTACTGAGAACTGAGCACCCAGGAGCTTTGCATAGAGTTCTTGGTGAATGGAACAAGGCAGATCTAGACTTGAGTCTCGTACTCACTAACCATGCTGTTGTTTTGCACTTTGAATTGGTATCCTTGCCTATGGGACAGGGTTAAGAGATCTGCTCCCCATAGGGGTAGTTGGGGAACTAAATTAGATTACATGCAAATCAAAAACTTACAATGTTTTGTTACAGAGCAAGGGTCTACAAATTATTGATGATTGTTATTATCATCTGGCCCATGTGGGGGAAGCTTGGTGATCAGCTGATAATTGCATTCTTGATCTTACAGTGTTGTTATGGCTGCTTGCTAACTGGGCTGAGACCCACATAGCTACTCTATGTGGCTGGTCTGTCTTTTGTCTGATACTGTACTGCTTGGTGCTCTTGTCCCAGACAGTCACAGGAGAGGACTGAGATTCTAAAGACATCAGGGCACTAGAGACGGGTATTCTTAGTGAATTTTGCTCAACACATCTGCTGTGCAAGAACACTTACACACACGCGTGCTGCCCACACAAACACGTGCACAGTTGCATATATGCATAGTCACATGCATTTCTACCTCCTCTAGGATCATTGGTTACACGCCTGACCTGGACCCTGAGACAGTGGATGACGCCTTTGCCCGGGCCTTACAAGTATGGAGTGATGTGACTCCACTACGCTTTTCTCGGATCCATGATGGGGAAGCTGATATCATGATCAACTTTGGCCGCTGGGGTAGGCAGAAGGGGGCTGGAGAGTGGGGCAGCATAGAGACAACGGGGCTAGGTAGACAACTGAGAAGTGTGGGAGGTCCTGAGGACAGCTTGCCAAGAAGATGTAGACATTATGCATTAGACGGAGGTAGATACCTGATAGTCACTTTTGTGGGAGCTGAGGATATAGCGTACTGTACCCTGAATGCAGCGAATGCCTTCTGGATCCTCTCAATGACAGCCCCTAAGGGCATATGGCTTCTTGGATTTAAAGTAATAAGAAAGACCTTTTCAATTAAAAGTCACCAATCACAATAGCAACATGGGAGGAAGTGGACTAGAACCTGGGGTCAAGCCACCATATAAGCTGTTGGTATGAACTGGCAACAGCATAAATTTGAAGGCTGGTGGAACTGATACTAGGTGGTAAGGTATTGAAGGGAGAGGGCAAGGGAAAAGCAGTGTAAACATAGGAGTAAGCAGGATGAACATGCTGTTACGGTAGGCCTGAAAGCTAGCTCCGTGGATAGTGATGGCAGTCTGGCATGGGAATAGGGTACAGTGAGGAAGACAGTGTTGATGGGAGGGTGTGGGTGTCAGGAGGCTATGTGGCTGTCATGCTTTAGTGGCACTGTAGGCATGTGGGTGGGTACAGTGCTGCTTATAGCAAAGGCAAATCTATGGTGCAGGTGAGAGGATCACGTGGACTTGAGTAGTATGGGCCACAGGATGGTAGCAACCAAGCCAGAGCTTTTCCATTGGCTTCTTGCAATGCCTATCCTAGATAAATAATCCCAATGGGAAAGGGTAAGGAACAGGTGTTTGGAGGGCTGAGGAGCTCCCAACATAAATAGGGTGTGGCTGGGCTTAAGGACCCAGCTGTGGGGGTGGGGGACCATAAAGCTAAGAATCAATGTGGTTTCAGAGCACGGAGATGGATACCCATTTGATGGCAAGGATGGACTCCTGGCACATGCCTTTGCCCCAGGCACTGGTGTTGGGGGAGATTCTCACTTTGATGATGATGAGCTATGGACCCTGGGAGAAGGGCAAGGTAAGACAACCTCCACTGGCATTCTTCCTCATCCCTGGCAACCAGAACCAACCTTAAGCCCTTCATTTGTTCCGATGGGCTCAGGGCAATGGGAGAGGGAGGGAAGTCAGCCTCCAGGGTGAGCCCACAGCCCAGAGTCTGAGGAAGGTCCTGGAGATGTGGGTCCCACGCTCTGTGTCCCCTGCAGTGGTCCGGGTAAAGTATGGGAATGCTGACGGCGAGTATTGCAAGTTCCCCTTCCTGTTTAACGGTCGAGAATTCAACAGCTGCACAGACACCGGCCGAAGTGATGGTTTCCTGTGGTGCTCCACCACATACAACTTTGAGAAGGACGGCAAGTATGGTTTCTGCCCCCATGAAGGTAAGCGTCTACCCTGGCCCCAACCCTCATCCTGCCCGCACCCCCAGTCTATGTGGGTTTGCGCTGTGCTTACCCCCTCCACATTCCACAGATCAGTCCACCTACATCTCCTCATCCAAGTGTCCAATATCCTGATTTCAGCCTCCATTGTGTCCCTCTTCCTCTACTGTGTTGCTTAAGGAAAGGAACACATTCTAAGGAATGTACAGTTGTGCAGGTTCAGCATTACTCTGTGAACACAGTATCCTTACATAAGCTGAGAAAGACACAAAGTTACCAGTGAGTCTGACCTTATGGGACCACCGTCACACGGGACCACCACCATGTGTGTGGTCTGCTGTGACTTAAATGCTACTTTTGTGGTGCATAACCATACCTACTTACTTCATGTTTACCTAAGTCACTTTAGGTTTTTAAAAGACTCACCATTAGTATTATTTGGGAAACCAAGGATTTGATATGTCAATGGTTTTTCCTAATATACATGAGAATGACCTTAGATGTGTTAAAATATGCTATGGTTGTTTCTGGGGCCACTTTATACTGCAAACAAGACCCAGGGATCAAGGACAGGAGGACAGGAAAAGAGAGATGAGGCCGTAGACACAGACCGAGAGCTTAGCAGCGGTAGGGGACCATGGCTCAGTCCAAGCTGGTACCTGATTCAAGTAGGGACTCTAGTCTGAAAATATTAGCTGTCCCTCCCGCACTGGTCCCACTGTACCAAAGAGAGTCACTTTATGGGGTCACAGCTGTGACATCAGACTCTACCTTCTGTCTGCACTCATCAGAACTTGAAACATTCCCCTCCCCCCATCATTTACTGAGGTAAAAAGGGGGAGGGTATTGATGGACACACTCAATCTACCTTGAAAGATTTCTGGATGCACTTTCTAATCACAAATCTTTTTAAAAGTATGCCTGACATCATATGTGGCCAAGCCGTCTCAATTGATGATTCTAGGGATCAGAAGCCCAGAAAATGTTGGAGAAATGGGAGAAAATACAAACGTACTTCTAAGTATTAGCTTATTCCCCAGCCCATAAAGACTTTTGGGGGTCATAGACTAAGGACAGTTTTTTGGAGTAAGGAAGAACTATAATTGTATATGTTTGTGACTCATGTTGTCCCTCTTGCAACATCACAACAGCACCAATCATCTGGACAGAAGGGAAGAAACAAAGAGTTTCTAGTTGTCTTCCTGTTTACATTTCTTCTTTTCCTTCTTCTTTCTGTTTTGGGCCCCACACTTGCTAGGCTTGCTCTCCCACACCACTGAGCTCTATCCCCAGCCTTCTTTATGCTTTTATCACCAAAGCTAAACTTTGAACTAAGACGAAAGCTATTGACTATTAGTAAGTCAGAGATTTTAAAATAAAGGTCTGTGTCTTGCATTTCCCAGTAGTGTGTGGGGAAAAGACAGAAACCCTTTCCTGAGTCAGCCCTTCTGTTGGAACAGGCTTCGTGGATAGATATGGAAACAGTCTCGAACTTCCTAAGCTTGGAAAGGTTCCCTCTTGTGTCAGACGTTGGCCGTTTCTTTGGTCCTTAGCCAGGTGCAAGTATGCACACTGCACACGTGTTTGGGTCTCGGGGCAGCAATTCTGGTTACTCAGCCCCTCCTGACTGCTGATTCAGTGTCTGCTCCCTGACCTTCTCTTTGGTAAGAGGGTGGGTCCCAGAGGAGATAACTTCTGGGTGGCAGAAACGCAGCTGGTGGGGTCTAAGTTATCACTTAACCCTTTCCCACCCTGAATCACCAGGGTCTCTGGACTCAGTTTTGCCTCTTCCCTAAGTCCCACTCTTCTTGGTTCATTAGCAAAAGGTTTCCTGCTTGGGAAGGAGCCGAGCAATGAAGACAAAAACCCACCCCCCATTCCTGGGAGGCCAGGGGTTGGGCTCCATTCAGCTCGTGGTAGAGTTAACAGACCTAGTGAGATCACCTCTGGCACTGCTGTGCACAGATGGTCCTTGTTACGCACTTGTGGTTTTGCTGGTTGGCAATTCCATAGACACACCATTTTGTAACTCTGCGGTGGATAGAGGGATAGGAGTCTTGGGCGAGCCTGAGACAGACAGGCTGACCTTGATCCTATCTCTCCCTATTTTCCAGTCATGTCCTATTCTGGGGTCACCAGAGTGGGTGGCTAAGATACCAGCAGCCCCTGCCTCATCCTCTTCCTTCTGCAGGGGCTGGCTACAGCAGCAGTAGTGCTGTCCAGAAAGGACTGCAGTTTCCCAAGAGAAGCCAGTCCACTAACTAGTCGAGACTGTTTTTAGATTTTTAAAAATATTTTTTAATTATGCATGGGTATGTGTCTCTTTATGTGAGTATGTACACATGAGTATGGGAACGCTCAGAAGGTAGAATCATGGAATCCCCTGGAGCTGGAGTTGCAGGTGGTTGTGAACTGCCTGAAGTGAGTGCTGGGAACCAAACCTGGGTCCTCTGGAAGAGCAGCCCTTGCTCTTTACTGCCGAGCCATCTCTCCAGCCCCTGGAGATTATTCGTAATTTATATTAACACAGCAACAACTTGTCTTGTATTAACCAGCAAGTGGGTGAATAACCAGCTCTGCCCAGACAGAGATCTCTCTCAATGACATTGTTTCCTTCTCTTTCCCTCCCTAGCCTTGTTTACCATGGGTGGCAATGCAGATGGACAGCCCTGCAAGTTCCCATTCCGCTTCCAGGGCACCTCCTACGACAGCTGTACTACGGAGGGCCGTACAGACGGCTACCGCTGGTGCGGCACAACTGAGGACTATGACCGAGATAAGAAGTATGGATTCTGCCCCGAGACCGGTGGGTAACGCTGACTCTACTCCTCAGAGGCAAGCATGTTGTTAATACCCACTTATTCATTCACAGCAGCTTTTCCCCAAGACTACCTGCCAGTACCACATGGGCATGGGGGTCAGCTGATGCAGTCATGCTATTGATTACTGGCCAGCCAGCTTGCACATTGCTAGCTGGCCTGCAACCCTTGTCTTTCAGCTCTGATGCTATATTCCTCTCTTAGACCTTGAATCTCTCCTCCCACCTTCTCTTGACTGTATCTCTTCTCAGGCTGTCATTCATTCTTTTTCATGTCTCTCTTTCTCCAACATGAGTTTATTGAGCCTGTTTCTTGAGACTAACCCAGGGACTGATCTCTGTAAGATTTGTGCCTAAAGGCTCATCTTCTAGGGCAGTGTGTTGAGACCATCAGCTCGCTCAGCCCTCTGGGTGTCTGACCTCTCTGCCTCTGTCTACAGGGGTCCAGTTCAGACTCCAAACTGTGGCTTTCTGGGTTTAAGTCTTGGCTCTGGTACTTACTTTCTAGCATTATCTGCTCAGCAAGTTTCTTAATCTCTTAAAACCTCAGTTTTCCTGTTTATGACATGTTACTATAGGGTCTCTACTGTGCCGGGTTATTGGTGGAGGGGAATAGGATGGATCAGTACCCAGTGAGTGTATGTTAATGTCAATGTCTTGTCACTGTTTCATGGTAGTGGTCTCAAATCCTCTGCTGTTCCTTGACCTATGTCCCTTACCCCACAGCTATGTCCACTGTGGGTGGAAATTCAGAAGGTTCGCCATGTGTCTTCCCCTTCACCTTCCTGGGGAACAAGTATGAGAGTTGCACCAGCTCTGGCCGGAGTGATGGGAAGGTGTGGTGTGCGACCACAGCTAACTACGATGATGACCGGAAGTGGGGCTTCTGTCCTGACCAAGGTATGAGGCACTAGCCTTTGGGTGGACACACTGGACACTCCTCCATACCTAAACTGGAACGTTCTGAGGCCCAGAGTACTTTCAGCATAAACATTGTCCCTAGACCAGATATTCCCATTGTACCTTCAGACCTCGCCATCTGAGCAGAGACTGTTCAGTCTTAGTAAAGATGGGCTCCCTACTTAGTTCCAACCAATTCAGGCAGATGCTCACACAACTTCCAAAACAAGACCCTATTATTACTAGGCACTGATCCTGGGTGGGTATCATCCCTGCTATTTCTTTTCTTGCCTGCCATGCCAGCTACCCCTCCATGCAGGACTGTCACTAGTAGGAGACATTCAATGACCTTATTGTTGTCATGTCTATGAGCAGGGTCCTTTCAGAGCCTAGAGGCCCAGGGATTTCGTTTTAGGTAGCTCAAAATGCTCAGGTAAGGGGATGAGTCAAGGACCTGCCAGAATTAGGTGAGCCTCTGTTCCAGCTTGATTTTTGTTGTTGTGAATAGACGCTTAGAGAGGAAAGGGTTACAAATAGGCTCACACTCCCAGGGTGCAATCTATCACTGAGGCAAGTCAGGAAGAGCACTTAAGGTAAGAACCCGGAGGCAGGAACCACTGCAGAATACCACTGTCTAGCTCACAGCCTCATGCTTAGCTACCTCTTATATAGCCTGGGACACTTGCTCAGGGAATGGAGCTGCCCATAGTATGCTGTGTTCTCTGCATCAGTTAATAATAAGACGCTTCCTCACAGACATGCCTGGAGATCATCCTGATGAAGACAACTACTCAGTTGAAGGTTTTAATGATGGTTCTAGGCTATATTGTGTGGACACTTAATGCTAAGAGGGATATACTATTTCCTTCTGTTACTGTTGTTGTTCTTTTCCTATAATGAGGTGGACTTTGGTGAATGCCAGAAGCTGGCCAAGTGAGGTTTTTCTTACCCTCCAAGTGCTATGCTAGGACATATGCTGATACCCCTGCTCTGTGCAACTTCTGCCTAAGGTGGGATCCCCATCTATGTGGAGTTTGTGGCCCCTCAGGCTGCCATGTACTAAGCATGACATACTGATAGCTTAAAACAACATAACCTGATTCCTTCCTGATTCTGGAAGCTAGAAGTTTAAAACCAAAGTGTTCTGCAGGAATCTGTGTCACCTCATTGTCTGCTTCCGTCATTACATGTCCATCTCTGTTCTGTTTCTACACCTGTCCCTTTGTCTCTCTTCCTATGAGTTCATGATGCACAGTGGGTTAAGAGCCTGTAAACTGCAATGCAGTCACATTTTAAACTTATTCATTTATTTGAGACAGCGTTTCACTATGGAGCCCAGGTTGATTTCAAACTCACCGTCCTACTTCAGTATATCAACTACAGGGATTGTAGATATATATCACCACTCTTGGCTCTGGCTTCCATTTTAAGGGCACCAGCAAGTAAGATCACATGTCACAGGTAACCATGGACAGAATTTGAGTGTTTTGTTTTGTGTTAGTGGGCTCATGGGATAATTCAGTCACAACAGGGTGTGGCACATGATTTGTCTGCTCTCTGTATCGGTAGCCAAGCCTGAGCAAGCCATGCAGGCATGGATATGTTTTGTTTCAGTTTCCTTGTGGGACTGGAGCTGCTGGGGTTCACGAAGCAAATGCTACAGCATCAGGTCACGTTCTCAGGGGAGTGGTTATTACTCCTTTCCCTGGGAAGAAGCGGTGAAGCCCTGAGGCCAGACTATTCCTCTTGTTCTTTCTCTCTGAGATCCTGAGCTGCAGGTTTTATGTCAGCTCTCACAACAGGCCAGGGAGCATGATTTTTAGCAGATGGGACTTGAGGAAAGCATTCCTGTCTTTCTCCCTCATACCACATACAGTCATCCCTGCAAAAGGGCAAGAGGATGTTGGCTGATCTAATCAAAAGCAGCAGCACTCTCAGGACAAGGAAGAAACTAATACATGCCCCTTCTAAAACTTTTCCCCCAAAATCTCCTTCCTATGTGTCAAATCTTAATGTCTGTCTCCTCTCTCTCTCTCTCTCTCTCTCTCTCTCTCTCTCTCTCTCTCTCTCTCTCTCTCAATTTCTCCCCTGTGTCCCTATTTTGGCACTCAGGGTATAGCCTATTCCTCGTGGCAGCCCATGAGTTCGGCCATGCCATGGGGCTGGAGCACTCACAGGACCCTGGAGCTCTGATGGCCCCTATCTACACTTACACCAAGAACTTCCGCTTATCTCATGATGACATCAAGGGGATCCAAGAGCTTTATGGTAAGTCTCAGCTTCAGAGCTTCTGAGGGTAAAGGTGTGTACCCTACAGGTATCCCACAACCTGGGCAGGAGGACTCAGAATTGGAAAATACCTGATCTCATCTCATCTAGCCAGAATGCCCTGGGACATCGGCAGGGAACACGAATTGTGCCTGGTCCTCAGGGTTCAGAGTATTTTTCCAAAGGGCTGCTCAGACAGCCCTGTCCTTTCTAAACACTAGTTATCCATGCCCCTCTTGGCTCACCATTTCTAGAGCTTTCCATGTGCTAAGTGTGAACTGAGGCTGGAGAAAAGCAGTCTGTCTTTCATGGTCAACTAGGTTTCAGAAACCAGGTAGGGCTTGGGATCCAGAAAAGTGAGTTGCCTACAGGGCAGGATTTTCTCTGGCACGGAATGGGAGCGTACATGACTAGTTTTTGTAAGATGTTGCTGTTTTAATTTGTGATAGAAACATAAGAAGTTTTTCCTGCAACCAATGGTTGTCTGTTGTCTGTGCTTTGGGTGACTAGAGTCTAAAAAGCCAATCCATTTCTTTCTTTTTTTTTTTTTTTTTGGTTTTTCGAGACAGGGTTTCTCTGTGTAGCCCTGGCTGTCCTGGACTCACTTTGTAGACCAGGCTGGCCTCGAACTCGCAAAGATCCGCCTGCCTCTGCCTCCCAAGTGCTGGGATTAAAGGCGTGCGCCACCACTGCCAGGCTTCTAATCCATTTCTTAAAAAAAAAAAATCAATTATAGAATAGTCCTAGTGGTGCCTGGAGCAGGCAAAGAAGTGAAAATGGAATCTGAAGGGGAAGCCTAGGGACACTGAGCAGAGATCTAGCCAGTGAGGTGTGACATTTCAGTCCCACAGCTCCTGCAGGCCTGCTGAAAAAATGACATACAGTTCCCCTCTCCTGACTAAGTTTCCTCAAATGTAGCTCATCATGAGGAATAAAAAAGATAATCTTTAAGAAAATGCCACACCCCTAGAGTGACTCCAGCCAGCCTTACCTGTTCTTAGAGTTAGAGACCACACAAGATTCTGGCTTCTCTTAGCACCCCTCTCTAAGCGCAGGCTTCAGTGAGGCAGACGTTCCTTCCTTGGAACCTTAACAGGGTAGGCAAGCAGTATTGGGGCTCAGCCTGGTGAGGAGAAGCCTTGTTGCTAGGTAGAGTCTAAGGTCAGGTCTCCCCCTTCCCCAGGGCCCTCCCCTGATGCTGATACTGACACGGGTACTGGACCCACCCCTACGCTGGGACCTGTCACTCCCGAGATCTGCAAACAGGACATTGTCTTTGATGGCATTGCCCAGATCCGTGGTGAGATCTTCTTCTTCAAGGACCGGTGAGTGAGGCTGCTTTTGTCTTTCCTACCCTCTGGCCGCGGTCCCTTTCCATTGTTCTTGTGTTCCCATTGCTTGGTGAGGACTCCTGGGGCCTCACAGAATGATCTGCTGTAAGCAGTTTTTGCTGTGTGTCTCACAACCCGCATGTCTTAGTGACTTGCCACACAAGTGATTCTCTTGAATTCCGGGTCTACTAGGTATCTAAGCTTTTGGAGCAGTAGGGGATCAGGTGCAGTCTAATTATCACTCATTCTCCCACAGTTAACGGATACTTGTGGCAGATGACAGGATGTAAGAGGCCAAGTCCAAGTCAAACCACACACGCACATGGGAAGATTTCATGCGCGTCATATCTGAGAATCTTCTACTGATAAAATCAAAGAACATGGCTAAGTTGGGCATCCCATTCCACCCCACCCCAGTCCTAAAAGATAGACTATGCTGTCATATAGCAAGACACATCCAGACATGATTCTAGAAAGAAGAATGTAGGGGAATTAGCCAGTTTTCCATTGGCCTTCTCCAAGAATGCTATTGATCTCAAGTGGCCAAGTTGATATCTGTAAAGATAGCAAGTGACCATAGGTGGAGAGAGATTAGGTCTTTCATTCTACAAGGCTCTGGTCATCACAAATGGCCGAGAGTCACCTTAATTCCCTGGCTGCCTGGGTAATGGCAAGTACTAACTAGGACTCATTAAAAAGCCCATTCATCTCTCTGTCCATCCATACCTACTCTTATCTATTCATTATCATCTATGTATCTATCTATCTATCTATCTACATATCTATCTATCTACCTACCTATCTCTCGTCTATCTATCTCATTTATCTATATTATCTATCTAATCCTAGCATCTTCTACCCATCTATTCTCCATTATCCATCCATACATTGATCCAATTATTCATTTATCCATTCATGGAATACAATAGGTAGGAAAGTGGGCTGTGGAAGTAGAATACTACACTAGCTGTCTACAAGTTGTATGATTACCAGTCGGGTAATTGTTTTCTTTGTACTTCAGTTTGTCCATCTCCAAGATGGGCTAATATTTAACCCTATCAAATAGAGCAGATATAAGGATTAGGTGAGTTTAGTGTGTAGAAGAATGCCAGCACAGAGAGTGTTTGTTCAAATCCATTAGCTGTCATCTTAATAAGTCATAATTTAGCATCTATTCTGCCAGTTGCCTTGATGGGTTTTGGTGCTAGCTAAGGAAGTGAAGACAGTGTGGCAGGGACAGAGGGTCTACTTAATGTTGCATACATCACTGATCTCAAGAGAAGTGCACAGGCCTCCTACGATGGTGGTGATTGCAGTGATAGGAGTGGTAGGTTAGGAATCATAAAACAGAGACCGAGATCAAGTTCTGACATATACAGTGTGGGACAGAGAGCTGAGGGAGGCTGAAAGATATTCCAGGGATATCTTTCTTCTGTTCCTCCAAGGGCTTCTCTTCAGACATGGGGCAGACATGGGACACATGTGTTCTGCCCATCACAGAGTCTACCCCTGACCAGTAGGTGATAACAAGGTAAGAGAGAAACGAGACTCAAAATGCAGTAAATAAAATATAGCTAGGTCTTAGTGTCCAGACAAGTTTTAGTGATTGTGGATACAACTGGTGTCCTGCCGTACCTTGTGGAGAGCAGAAAAGGTAAGTGGGGACTCTATCTTCCTGCAAGCTTGGAGCACTTGCCACTGTGGAAACTGTGATCATGAGTGGAGCTGTCAGAAGTGGGAATCCCAGAAAGGGCTCTGAGCCCAGGTCCAGGCCAGGGCTGGTTCTGACACTGAGTCACAGTTTCTATCAAAAGGACCTAAATGTGTGTTCAATGGAGTCACTGAATTGATCTGTAAATCATTAAACAGTAACCATGTGCAAATATTGGCACCAGGCTCTGGGAGGACAGTGCAGTACCATGGGGATCCTCAAATACGGATTTTGGAGTTGGAGTTGGACTTAAATCCAGGCACTGCCATAATCTGAGTGTCGTTTGGCAAATAAGGATCATTACCCTGCTTTGTGTGTGGTGTTTCAAGTAACAGAACTACTACTCTCTCTTGTCACAAATTAAACAGTGAAGGAAAAATTGGTCTTTCACAGTATAGTGTTGAGGGGTAAGGCTGCTTTAAAGGGCAGAGGAGGGTCAGCAACTTGTCTTCGTCCACTGACACCTTTGCATGGCCTTTATCTCAAGATTGGGTCCCAAGATGGCTGCCAGTGGCTTCCCACATCCAGCCAAAGTGTGGGATGAAGTGGGAAGGAGGGGGAGAGATGTCTAGAGATGAGATCCCAGTCTATCTGCTCAATCTTGTCATTCTGATGTAAGACAAGTGTTAAGAAATGTTAGGCTAACTTTGGCAAACAGAATCACCCGAAAGGCTTGTTCAAACAGTCTCAATCATAAACTAGAGAAGTCTGCTCTACAGATCTCAGATCAGGTCCAGTAATTTGCATTTTTAAATTAATTAATTCATTTGTCCACTTTACATCCCTATCATAGCCCCTCTCCCTCCTCTCCTCTCAGTTCTTGCTACCCATCCTCTTCCCATTCCCTACCACTACCCAGTATCAACCCACCCCAGCACATCAGGTAGCATCAGTGCTAAGCTCATCTTCTTCCACTGAGGCCAGACAAGGCAGCCTAGTTAGGCGAAAGAGAACAAAGGTAGGCAACAGAGTCCAAGTCAGAGACAGCCCTTGCCCTAGTTGTTAGTGGACCCAGTTAAAGAACCCGCAGCCCATCAGCTTCATATGTGTAGAGGTCCTGGTCCGATCCATGCCTGCTCTTTGATTGGTGATCCAGTCTTTGTAAGCCCCCATGTAGGTCTTCTTGTGGTGTCCTTGGCCCTTCAGCTCCCTCAATCCTTCCCACAACCCTTCCACAAGACTCCCTGAGCTCTGACTAATGTTTGGCTGTGGGTCTCTGCATGTGTTTCTGGTGTCTGCTGGATAAAGACTCTCAGATAGTTATGTTAGATCCCTGTCTGAGGGCATAGCAGAGTAAACTTCATAGTGTCAGGGACTGGCTCTCTCCCATGGGGTGGGTCTCAAGTTGAGTCATTGGTTATCCATTCTCCCAATCTCTGCTCCATCTTTATCCCTGTACATCTTGTAGGTAGGGCAAATTTTGGGTGGAAAGTTTTGTGGGTTGGTTGGTGTCCCCCTCCCTTACTGGAAGTCCTGCCTGGCTACAGGAGGTGGCCACTTCAGTCTCCATATGCCCTGCTGATAAGAGTTTCAGCTAGAGTCACCCCTATATCCTTCTAGGAGTCTCCCTTATCCCAGGTCTCCAGCTTGTTCCGGAGATGCCCCCCCAATCGATTTCCCTTCTCTCTCAGAGCCTTTTCATCCCTTATTCCTGCTCTCCCCATATCTGATCCCCACTTTCCCCTCCCCAACCCCTCTCCTACCCAGTTCCCTCTCTCCATCCACTTCAGTCTATTTTATTTCCCTTCTGAGTGAGATTCAAGCATCCTCCCTTGTGGACTCCTTGTTACTTAGCTTCTTTTGGTCTGTGGATTGTAGCATGGTTGTCCTGTACTATATGGCTAATTAAATCCAGTAATTTGCATTTGTAATGAAAGCCCAGGTGCTGCTGGGGCCACTGGTCTCAGGATCACAATTTGAGAACCAGTGGTTTACTCATGACCAACCTGCCACTCAAGGCCACCTGTAGCAGAAGAGGATAGCTTTTGTTTCTGTGACTCAATGACAAATCATGTTGCAGTATCAAAAGGCTGAAGACAAAAGATGGGGCTAACTCCTAGGATGAGGATGAGGTCACCAGCAGCGGGGGCTCCTGGTCATGAAGGATGATTAAAAGTGTGGAGCTGAGAGGAAGGATGGTCGAGAATGAGATGCTGTGCCGATCATCAGACACACATGTTATACAATTGTGAGGGTTACATTTAACAAGGCTCACTCATAAAAGTGCTTTTTGCTTAGTGTGCCCTCAGTTCTGAAAAAGCTTTGAAGTGCCATCAGTTGCTATCTCAGCTGGTCTCCAGTCAAATAGGACAGTGGGATAAGCAACAGGTGCTCAGAGGCACTGAGGAAGAAAACAGCAAGCAGGGACAGTCTCCGGTCCCTGGAGGGGGTAGGAGCAAGAACTAAGGCTGGCTTCTCAGCCAGTGGCATCTTACAGAACAGAGTCCCTCTCCAGTCTTCTTTTGACCTAGCCTCCTTCCGCTACCCTACCATGTTTCTGAGTGGGGTTTGCTGGTTAGAGCTGCAGAGCATCGGCAGGTGTGACCTCTTCTGTCCCGTTCCTGTCCCCAGGTTTATTTGGCGGACAGTGACACCACGTGACAAGCCTACAGGCCCCTTGCTCGTGGCCACATTCTGGCCTGAGCTCCCAGAAAAGATTGATGCGGTGTACGAGGCCCCACAGGAAGAGAAGGCTGTGTTCTTTGCAGGTATGTGGGAGGGTCTTGCTGGCCCTCAGGTCCCTTTTAACAGGATCCTCCCCTCCACTGCAACACCATTCTTAGGCACCTGCAGGTGCTGTGTCTCCTTTAGGGTCTGTCTCAACATCATTTCCCACAGTGTCTTAGTTAGACTTTGTATTGTGCTGAAACACCATGTTCAAAAGTGACTTGGGTAGGAAAGGGTTTATTTCAGCTTACAGCTGTAGTGTACCTTTAAGGCAAGTCAGGGCAGGAACCTAAGGCAGGAACTGAAGCAGAAGCCAGCCATGGATGAACACTGAACACTGTCTTGCCCCTTATTGCTTGTGCAGTCTGCTTTCTTACACACTCCAGGACCACCTGCCCAGAGGTGGTGCCACCTACAATGGGCTGGGGCCTCCCACATGATCACTAATTAAGAAGATGCCCCGTGGTCTTGCCTACAGGCCAATTTTATGGAGGCGTTTTTTTTCTCAATTGAGAGTTCCCCTTTTCAGATAAATCTAGATTGTGTCAAGTTGACCAAAAAAAAAAAAAAAAACTTAGCCAACACACACACTGGATTTATCTGGGAGGTTGGTCTAGACACCCAGAATCAACCAGCCCCAACCACAGGAGCAACGTTTCCCTTCCTCTGAGTTTTGTTGATCTTTGGTTCCTTTCCTAGAAAAAAACCAGTCTCCTTTCAGTGTTGATGTTTCCATCACAACTTTCCTGGCCTAGAACCTTGGCTAGTAGATGCTTTAGTTAGATCTTTTAGAGGTATGTGTGTGTTCGTATGTGCGTATTGAGACAGATGGGGTCTCATGCAATCCAGACTGGCCTCAAACTCACAGTGTAGCCAAGGATGACCTTTAATTTATGACCCTCTTGCCTCCTCTCAGGTATGAGGACTAAGCATTTGCCATCACACCTGGGTTTAGGATGATGGTGTGGATGGAACTCAGAGCCTTGGCACACTAGGCGAGCACTCTACTAACCACGCTACATCTCCAAACCCAGACTTTTTAAAACATTGTGTATATATGAATCTCTCTCTCTCTCTCTCTCTCTCTCTCTCTCTCTTTGTGTGTGTGTGTGTGTGTGTGTGTGTGTGTGTGTGTGTGTGTACACATGAGTGAAGGGACTCACAGAGCCTAGAGGCATTGATCACTCTAGAGCTGGATGTACAGACATGTCTTAATTAGGGTTTCTATAGTTATGATTAAACACCATGGCCAAAAGCAACTTCGGAAAGAAAGGTTATATTTCATCTTACATCCCATCATCCAGAGAAGTTAGGGCAGGAACTGAAGGCAGGAACCTGGAGGCAGAAGTTCGAAGCTACCCAACCTGGAAACTGGGAATCTAACTCCAATCTTCAGAAAGAGTAGGAAGCACCCTTAACCACCAAACCATCTCTGCAGCCACCAGTCCCCATGTTTAACATAAAATGTTTTAAAAAACCATATATCTATTTGAATAGAGATAGTTAGTTATTGCAGGGTGGCGTCTGAAACCAGGATAGAAACAAACTCTTCTATGCATGGTATTTAGACTCCAAACAAAGTATCATTTTTACTAGGCTTGTTACTTTTGTCACTGCTTCCAGACAGGATTTTATGATGTAACACAGACTGGTCTTTGCATTTGCTATGTATCCCAGGCTAGGATTACTGTCCTATATATGGATAGCTTTCACATCCATCCTTGGTGATCATGGGTCCTAGCCTGGCTAGCTTTGGCTCCCAGGACACTTTATACAGGCCAGAAAGAAGGGCTTCTTGCGGCAGGTTATGATGCTGGCATCGGCTGCCTAGCTTCCATTTATCCTCCTTTGACTGGTACCTTTTAAAGATTTATTTTATTTATTTTATGCATATGGGTGCTCTACCTGCATGTACACCTGCATTCCAGAAGAGGGCACCAGATCACATTGTGGATGGTTGTGAGCCACCATGTGGTTGCTGGGAATTGAACTCAGGACCTTTGGAAGAGCACTAGGCAGTGCTCTTAACCGCTGAGCCATCTCTCCAGCCCATGACTGGTACCTTTTATAACCAACTTACAAAACCCTGTGTATACGAGTTTAAGATGTACTTCAACTGGTAGAATGCTTGTCTAGCATGCCCAAAGCCCCGGGTTCAATTCTCAGCCCTGTATAAGTCAGGTGTGGGTAGCCTGCCTTCTTGTAATCCCAGTACTCAGGACAGACAGGCAGGATGATCACTTCAAGGCCAGCCTGTGTTACAGGAGCTCTTGAATGGAAGCAAAGTGAAACAAAACATAATCCTGTGTATGAGGACTACTTCTAGATACAGAGCTGAGATATGAGAAGACCATTCCCTGTTGAAAAAGACCCAGTAGGCTCTTCTGACAGAGAGATGATGGGAGGGTCAGATTGCCCTGAGACATTTCCCCACAGCCACCAACCCACCTTCTGCCCCTTCTCTCAGGCAATGAGTACTGGGTCTATTCTGCCAGCACCCTGGAGCGAGGATACCCCAAGCCACTGACCAGCCTGGGGTTGCCCCCTGATGTCCAGCGAGTAGATGCTGCCTTTAACTGGAGTAAGAACAGGAAGACATACATCTTCGCTGGAGACAAGTTCTGGAGGTAATGGGGTCCTAGGTAGAATGGCAGCATGGGTAGTTTCATGGAGCTCTGTGGCTTGATATGTAGAGTGTGGATAAACATTCCCTCCCTGGTCTCCAGCCTGCCTGGCAGCAGGTCTTCCCAGAAAAGTCACCACAGGATGCACCCTCCTTGTGACACCATTAGAGTTATTCTGGTCAGAATCCCCTCTCCTCAGCTGCCTCTGACTGGGCTTGCAGATATCTAGTCTAGAGACTCACATTAGGGCAACTCACGGAAATGTTGGCAGTACAGTTACAGATCATATACATACAGGGACGGCTACTGATGCTACTGTATGCCAGATGCTATTATTATTGTAAGGCCCAATGAAGCATGAATCATTGTTCTTTGCACTTTTCACATGCAGCAAACAGAGTTCCAAAAGGTTCAATAGCTTCAGTTCCCACAGCCACAGAGTGACAACTGGGCCTTCTGGCCTTGGAGGCTGCCCTAGTCTTCCTGATGCCGAGGAAACCCAGGGAAGAAAAGTGAAGGCAAGGAAGCAGAGGGAAATGAGGCATCCAAGTCAGGCCCTGGGAAGCCACAGGCATCTCCACTCATGTCTGCAGCAGCCACCCTCCCCCATGTCTGCAGCAGGCACCTCCCCCAAGTCTTCTGCAGCAGCCACCCTCCCCCATGTCTGCAGCAGGCACCTCCCCCAAGTCTTCTGCAACAGCCACCCTCCCCCATGTCTGCAGCAGGCACCCTCCCTCACATCTGCAGCTGGCCTGCCTAGTGGTGCAGACTGGTAGAGGAGCGGTTTAGAAGTAGGTAGCTGTGCTCCAAGTCCTCTGGAGAGGAGATTCTAGCACTGAGAGACAAAGGTCAGGATGAGTGAGCAGAGAAAGCAGTATCTGTGGACATAGCTCAAACTTGGGCCCATGCTTATAATCCTCCACAACTTACCCACGAGGAAACTGAGGCCCAAAGAAACTAAAGAACTCAGTCAAACTACTTATATGTAAATGTGCTGGCCCAGAGATAATGCTTAGAGTCACTTCTCCTCTGTTCTCCCCAGTGCTCCCTTCACTGTGCCCTCTGGGTCATTTGATCAGTGAGGAGAAGGTGGGTGGACCAAAGTTTTATACCCCCGCTTCTGTGGCTGTCATTGTACCCAAGCCTTAACCAGGAACTCCAGATGGAACTCCCAGACTTTGTCTGGTATCTCTGAACAAACAATCCTGCTTCCTCCAAGGCTTCTGTCTCCTCCTTCTTTTCCCCTCACGCCACTAGCAACTGCCCTGATTCAGAAGCTGCTTATGTCCTGGGGCTTCCCAGGGCAGGGTGAAATTCTGGACGCACTGCTGAGATACTTAGCAAGCTAAGCTGATTGGTATCTCAAGCCTCAAGAAGAAAAACAGTCTGTCAGGAAACCTTGAGTAGACCTTGGGCCCGAGGGGGCTCCAGATCACCCCCAAAGCACTCTCACGTACTTCGAATGGCATCCCAGGCTCTTGAATTTATGGGCACTCTGAATGTTTAAATCTGAGTGTAGCTGGCAGGAGAGGTGGAGGGAGACTCACAGACACGTGATTTAGGAATCTCAGAACCCTAAAGCCTGCAGTGCATGGGAAGTACTGTCACAGTCTCCCTCCTACACACCCTATGTGTGTACACATGCAAGAACAGGTGTGTCTGGTGTAAGCAGGAGTGTGCTGCATGCATACACAGACTCGAAGGGCCTGAAATGTCTTGCTGGTTTCTTCTAACCATTTTCCTTGATAAGGCCTCTAACTCTAGATGCCAGAACAGATACTGCTCTCTGCTCAGGAAGCTCCATCAACCTTTGATAAAGAGGCTGAAGTAGAAAGAGCTGATGCTAGGTTCCGAACTGTGCATACAAGGGAGACAGGTCTGTCCCAGGAGAGGTGGCACAAGAACTTGAGACACCTTCTTGGGCCATGGTTGTAGGAAAAAGAGAGAGAGAATCTGGAGTGACCAGTGTAAGCAGCTGCCCCCAGCATGTCAGGAAGAACCCAGCTGCTGCCTTTTGAAGTCCCCACTGAGACCACAGATGTGCTTTCAGTGTCCCTTATGTGCTGCTGGGGAGATGAAGGCCCAGGCACAGTCCCTCATTGCACTCCTGGAGCTTATGGTGGAAAGCGGCTCAAAATCATTCCCATCTAATATTGGCCACTTTCCTTCCATACTTAAGCCTTGCTCCAGGTGGGGGCTGTGCATTTCATCTGGTTTGATTTCTCATTTAATGTAGGTAGTGTTATCAGCGACATTTTCTGGACCAGGGATACTCAGGCTGAAGTGGGTCAAGGACACATGTGGAAAACCTGGGGCACAAGTGTGTCTTCTGACACTCTGTTTCACCTTCTACATCTGTAGATGAGCAGTCAAGATGATGAGGCTAGAGGGACAGGGAGGAGGTGACACCTCTCCAGACACAGCACTGTAGTCTTCCTGGATGAAAAGAACTTTCTGGAAGCAAGTTGTTTCATTTTACTGAGCTTCAACTATACAATGGGGTTGATTCCTCCCTCACCTCACGATAGGGAGTCCTTGGGGCTTGAGGAGCATATCTCTGGACCATTGTAATTCCAGGGAATTACACAGTGGGTTCAGTGGAGAAGCAGCAAATGGGGCAATGGGGATTTTGAGCTAGGTAGTTTGGTTTTGGTAACTTGGCCCATGAAGCAACAGCCTTTTCAAGACATTACATTCAGCTGAAGCTGTGGTAATAAGGTGTTTTTGACAGTTCGTGGGGTGATGGGTTGAAAGGGGAAATATTTACCAGCCTTAGGGTAAGCTATGGCTGGAGCCCCTCGTGGAGGGGGTAGGGCTGTCTGCCAGGGGAAAGGACAGCCATTCCGGATGCTGTGCGGAGGAAAGAAAGCTTGGCCGTCACCAGACTGGGATCTAAACTGATCTGCTTAGAATGGTCCTCCATGATGGTGAGGTTTGATCTTGTTTGCTGTGATATCCACAGGCACACAGTGGGAACTTCAGTAGTGTTCCATCTGTATAACACAGCTAGTAGGTTAAGGGGAAGAGGGAGGGAAAGCAAAGGAATAAAAAGGACAGTAGCAATTAAAAAGTTCTCCAAAAAACTTAAAACAACAGCTAGGGGGAAAGGCTTCCTAATGCTCAAGGTATTTACCTGGGTTAAGTTCAGGGCCCAGGAGAAAATGTACCCTGACAACTGTGGCTGGGACTGGGTCTGTCTGCCCAATGACTCATGGCCTTGGGCTCACGCCCACCACATTGCATTGTAACCTCACTCTCTGAGCCTTGGTTAACTCCCAGACACGGCTTGTCATCTCTGCTTGACAGATGAAGAAGCAGCAATTTGTCCAAGCCACACAGTGAAAGAATTATGGGTCTGGTCCATTGGTCCCCGGACTGAAGCAAGGAATCAAAGGTTGTAAGGGAGGGGCTGGAGAGATGGCTCAGCAGTCAACAGCACTATCATCGGCTCTTCCTGAAGTCTTGGGTTCATTTCCCAGTACCCACAGATGGTTAGCCATCTATATGTAACTCTAGCTCCAGGGGATCTGATTTCCTCTAATGGCTTTTGAGGGCACTCATTCACGTGGTGCACAGATATATGCACGGGCAAAACACCCAAACACAAAAAAAGTAAAAAAAATAAAAATCTCAAAAGAAATGTTAAAAATTTTTAAGGAAACTATCAATTCCCAAATCCCCACTGAATACCAGACATGGGAGAGAAACAAGCATGTGTTTATTGGTGACAGTCACACTGGCTGTTGCTCTTAGGGTTTGTCTTAAGCCATGGAAGTAGTAGTGTGGGGTTCAGACCCAGGGCTTCTCTAGACCCTTACATTGCTGCCTGCTTCCCCTTTGAAGGGTCAAGTCTTATTTCCCAGACACACTCTGTGCCATTCCTTGAGCTCTTTCCTCCAGAATCGGTGAGTGGGGGTAAGCAGGGGGTTGGCCTTCCTAGAGGCCATCTGCTTCTCCTTGTCTCTTTCCTAGATACAATGAGGTGAAGAAGAAGATGGACCCTGGTTTCCCTAAGCTCATCGCAGACTCCTGGAACGCCATACCCGATGATCTGGATGCCGTCGTGGACCTGCAGGGAGGTGGTAAGTTAGCCAGGCCTCTGTTACCCTTCTAGGATTGCCTGACCTGAGCCAGGAAACAGTTCTTTGTTGGCATACACTCCTGTCCCAGAACACAAACCAATCCCTTCAGCTCGGTGCTGGGAAGGCAGCCAGTCCACTGACCCTTGCTGCCCCAGCCAAGCTCCAGGCTGTAAGACCTAGAAAGACCCCTTACAGCTGCAAGGCTTGGAGCCATGGCAGGGGAGGGCTAGGAGGCCTCCAGGGGCCAGGAATATGGCCTGGTGCCCTGGACTCATTCTGGGGGTTGAGCCAAGCTGTATTGGGTTACTCAGGAGGCCTTGTGACCACCTCCCTTCAGAAGCATGGCTCCAGTTGAGACAAGGCAAACTTTGTCATGCTCTGTCACTCTTGTGGCAGTGATTCCCTGACTCCGCTGCTTGTTTCTCTGCAGTGTCAGAGAATAGCATTTGGAATTTGAAAACCACATTCTCAGGGAGGCTTCTGTGACTCTCTAGGCTCCTGGAAATGACCTCACTTTGGCTTTCATGGCTTTTTAGAGGAGGCTTTAATTCAGTTCTGCAAAGGCGTGTGTGTGTGTGTGTGTGTGTGTGTGTGTGTGTGTGTGTGTGTGTGTGTGTCTGAAAAGCTCATAGCCCTGAGCTTCCATGGGAAGGTCTCACAAGTACAGAAGGGAAGCAGTGTATATAATCAGGTGCTCCCTTAAGGGTCACCTTAAACCAAACATCTGTCAAGTTCCTACCATAAGCCAGGGTTTTAAATAGAGCAAACAGGGTCATGAGTGTTTGGAGGAATTCACAGATTCCAAAGCCTCTAGAGATCAGGAGGGGAAACAGTAGAAAATTAATTGTGTGTGTGTGTGTGTGTGTGTGTGTGTGTGTGTGTGTGTGTGTGTGAATGAGAGTGTGTCTGTTAGTCTGTGTGCATGAGTGTGGTTCTGAGTGTGTGTGCATATGTAAATGTGTGTTCATGAGTATGTACATGTGTGTAAGTATGGGTGTGGACATGAGTATGTGGGTGGGCTGAGTGTGTGTGCATGAGTGTGTAGGGATGCAGGAGTATATGAGTGGGTGTGTGTACAAGTGTGTGTGCCAGTTTGTGAGTGTATATGTGGTTCTGAGTGTGTTTGTGTGTGCATGTGTATGAGCCCGAGTGAGTGTGTGTTTGGATGAGGGACCAAGTGTGTGTGTGTGTGTGTGTGTGTGTGTGTGTATGGCTAAGTGTGTGAGTGTGTGAATGAGTGTGTTTGTGGGGGAGGTAGAGGAGGGACTGGGCATGTGTGAGAGTTTGTGTGTGTATGGGTGTGTGCCTGGCTGAGTATGTATACATGGGGGTCCTGATTGTGTGACTGTATGTGAGTGTGTGTGAATGAGTGTGTGTGTGTGTTTGTGTGTGTGTGTTTGTGTGTGTGTGTGTGTGTGTGTGTGCCTGTGTGTGTTTTAAGGAACCAGAAGTAAGTGATTCACTGACAAGGAAGGGACACTTCTTCGCCTCTGACGACCACTGACCTGCAAGAGTAGAGTCTCATGATTTTAGATATTTTAGAAGTTTAAAGGGAAGCCAGACATCTGCATATTCATAGGCCATTGCCAGCTGCGTTTGCATCTTGGCAACTCATTCAGAATTAAAGACAAAGTGAAGCAAATATCTGTATGAGCCTAATAAACCTGACAGGCCAGGGGGCCTCCTGCTTCCTGTCCCCTGATATTGTATGATGGATGTGCTTAGCTTAACACTGTGCTCAGGAAGGGTCTGTTGTCACCAATGACAAGTATTGCCTAACTTAATCTCATAAGAAGCTCTAAGTCAGCAGCTCTCAACTTGTAGGTCGCAACCCCTCTGGCAGTCAAATGATCCTTTTACAGGGGTTGCCTAAGACCCTTGGAAAACAGATGTTTGCATCGTGATTCATAACAGTAGCAAATTTACAGTTATGATGTAGCAACAGAATAAGTTTATGGTTGGGCAGTCACAACATGAAGAACTGCCTTAAAGGGTCAGGACCCACGGGTTGAGAACTGCTGCTCTAAGAGGTTGGTGCCCTGGTTTACAGATGAGCAGAAGGTGACAAAGGGACCTGACTTCCTAGCCATTCCTCTTCCTCCAACCCAGAGGTTCTTCTCTGGTTGACAAGCTTCTTCCATGGGTGTATGCCAGGCAGACGTGGCAGCTCCCAGGGACCTTCCATTTGCCATGGCAGGTCAGGGTGGGTCCAGTCCCTCTTTCCTCTCTCACCAGGTCACAGCTACTTCTTCAAAGGGGCTTATTACCTGAAGCTGGAGAACCAAAGTCTGAAGAGTGTGAAGTTCGGAAGCATCAAATCCGACTGGCTGGGTTGCTGAGCTGGCCCTTTTCCCACCGGCCCTATAATCTCCACCACTGCACACCAGGCCCAGAACACTGGGGAACGATGTGAAGGGGTCTGGCTGGCCTGCCTTCAGCTCTGTAGTTAATCAGCCTTCTCCTTCACCTGGTGATCTAAGATCTAAGAGAATGGCTTCTTTTTGTGCCCAAAGAAAGGTGCTGATTGTCCCCCTCCCAGGTGCTTCCTCCCCACCCTAGGGGATGCTTGGATAGTCTCACTGCAGCCCTCCTTTGGGCTGCCCTGGTGCTCCACACTTTTTGTTCATCAACATCTATGATCTTTTAGGGCTCACAGCACCCCCAGAGTCAACAGAGACTGTCTTAGGAGGGCACTGGTGGTCCAGCAGCCTGGCATGAGGCATCGGGATACAGGTGTGTCAGGGTGGAAATCCGAGACACCTGTTTTCTCACTTCGGTCTGCCGTAGTGCCTGCATTACTTTAGCAGTACGCTTCGTGTGCACTTTGTTGATTTCTTTCAACCTTTTCAGTTTTCCACTAGCCTGCGTTTCCTGACAGAAGGACTCAGGTTGTCCAGAGAGCAATGGTTCCCTTCTTCACTCTAGAGCACCCTCAGTCACTTCCTCCACTGGATGGAGGAGAACCAAGCCAGTGGCTTCCTGCTCAGCCTTCTCGATTTTCCCTTTTCCAGTTCCCCATGGGAAATGGTAAACAAGTATAAATAAAGATACCAATTGAGTGGTGGTGTTTCCTTCTGTTTTGGCAGCTCACAGCCCAAATCTCTACTCAATGCAAGGCACAGACGATGCGTGTTGGAAAGGTCAGAGCTCCCAAATGACGAACCCCAGAATGAATAGGCTTGCACATTGCTCTGATCCACACGAGGGAAAGCCTGGACACGGTTCTGCTGCTGTAGTTACAGGGTCTGTTGGCCGCCTGCTTTGTCTTTTCGTTTTGCTTTTGGTTTTGTTTGTTTATTTCTTTTTACACTGATAGCCACCCTAATGATAGTCCTGATAGCATGGAACAGCAATCACACAAACCTCCTCTTCTAAGAACCTTTACCAGTGCCTTTACAGACTCCTGAGGAGAGGCAGCTGGACACAGAGGAAAGTGGTTTGTCTGGGCCAGACAGCTGTTAGCAACAGAACTTGAGCTGGGGCCAAAGGATGGTCACAGGAGGAACAATGCAGTTCTCAGCCCAGAGTCCCAACAACATCAGCAGTAGCAGGAGCTTCAATCACTCCTAAAACCTCCCCAAGCAACCATACTTTGAAGTGGATGATGTTCTTGTTTTCTAAACACAGCCACAATAAATGTGGGTGTTTACTCCTTGGTGCAAGCTAGCCACCTCTAGTTCATTCATTCCCCCTAATCCCCTGCCCCCCCCCCACACACAAAAAGAGTTTTGAAAAGAATTCCAAAACCCTGCTTTTTTTGGCTTTGTTTTGTTTTTTGTTTGTTTGTTTTTGCTTTTTTCAGAAGTCTCTGCCAGATCTGGTAGGCTGGTAGTCCTTTGCTTTGGGCCTTTCTTGGGAGAGCTAGAGATAACAGTGTGAAGAGTTTACCCAATTACTGGAATAGGTCTCAGTGGGCCTGAAATCATCTTCTGTGGCATGGCCACTAGTTCAGATTCTTGAAGGTCCTTCTTTCAAGTGGCTGGCTAAGGATATGAAGCCCTATTTGAAGAGTGTCTAGGCTGGGACACTTACATAAAGGCAGAAGCATATTGTTGTTAAGGCTCTCTGTTACTCAGAGTGAATTCAATTGCTCCTCAGTATATCATTTCTTTAGGACTACGCTATGAGCATTGCAATGCATTATTTAGCCCTATGAGGTAGTAATTACCCTCCCACTCCTAGAGAGAAGTTCAGTGACTAGTCCCAAGACCTCACAACTGCCCGGTGGGACAGGACGATTTTGGGATGCCACAGTACTTAAATTTGGAGAAACAGCTGTCCTAGGATCTAGAAGACACTTCTCACAGCGTCCTCCCACCTCCCAGTGCCCGCTGGGAGCAGAGTTAGCCCGTAAGGATGAATGGTTTATTGTCTCTCCATTCTTCAACTCTGCCCAGTCAGGGTTTTACCAACTAGCAACTGGCCTAAGGTTCTGGGGCAACCCCAGTCTTCCCCTGCTCCCTCCTACTCAGGTTCAGACAGGCCTCATACTTCCTCAGTGTGAAATGAAGCCACTCCTCGATCATTTCCTTTCTCTGGGTCAGGTTCCTCATCCACAGTGGAAGCCAACCGTGTTTTGCCTTTTCTAAACAGTAGTTCAACTTCAGTGAAAGACAGCCAGTTCCACACCGCTAATCCTTGTTTTGAGTAGGACAGAGTCTACCCCTGTTGCTCGTTCCTGTCTTAGCTCTCTCCCTTCTTGACCTACAAACACCCCCAAATCAAAAGGCTTTCACAAGAAAACGAAACACACATTGGAAATCGAACACAGACAAGCCACCCCGGACTTATCTACTGACTAGATTTGCCTCCAAGAGGTGGGGCGGTGTTCAGAAAGCAGGTACCTGGGAAGGCGGGGCCAGAGCCCAGGGCGCGGCCCGGGGGGTGGGGCGGGCATCCAGTGGCTAGGTGACTCTGGCGCCTGCGCAGAAGCCGGGAGAGGGCAGCCTGGGGCTAGGAGTCACTCGGGGTTCTGGTCGGGACCCCGCTGCAGCGTTGTTCCGCGTGGGTCCACCGCTTTGCTCGCCCCGGGACCCACCATGAACCGGTGCGCTGAGGCGGCCGCTGTGGCGGCTACGGTGCCGGGAGCCGGCGTCGGGGACCCCGGGCTGCGACCGCCCATGGTGCCCCGCCAGGCGTCCTTCTTCCCGCCGCCAGTGCCCAACCCCTTCATCCAGCAGACGGGGATCAGTGCGGCCCGACGGCTGCAGGTAGAGCAGCGGTGCGCGAGCAGGCTGAGGGGGATGTGGTCCAACGGAGGAGGCTCGGGAGGAATCCCGCATCCAGGGGAGGAGGCATCTGTCGCACAGGGGATCCGTCTTGGGGGGGGATCGGGTCTGAGAGGGGAGGTATCTAAGTGGATCGCGGGTCTAACAGAGGAGGCTTCTGAGAGGATCACGAACGAGAAGGGTCAGGCGTCGGAGGAGGTCGCTGGTATGACACTCTGAGGTGATAGTGGGTGTGACGGGGAATTTGTCCAAGGGATTGGAAACCTGACGGGAAAGGCCATATGAGGAGATAGTCTTGAGGGGGGGACTGTCTGAATGAGGTGTGGAGTCCAGTAAGGGAAAGCGTCTGAGGAAGGAAGAGCTGTGGATCTGACTGGCAAGGGTCACGAGGGGCTGACAGGAGGATGTGAGAACTGAGGACACTGGGGGATGGGGTGATTCGAGGGACATGAAAGCGAGAAGATGCGGAGAAGCCATGTCAGCAAGGAGGATACCATATAGGTCACTATTCCTTGCCCGAGAAGGGTATGGATGAGGCAGGAACTTTGACTGGAGTTTGTGGAAGCACCGAGGACTGAGAATTACCACAGAAGAGTGGGTTTCAGGGTTCTCCCCTCTATATGCCTTTGCAAAAAGGGTAGTCAGTCAAGGCTGGGTAGAGTAAGCGAGGAGGCAGAGGGCCCTGGTCTATCCTTGGAACCACAGGTAAGGCTTTAGTGATTTAGCTGAGCAGGAATAACCAGGCGGTAAACATCAGAAGCAAAGCTGGGAGACCTATGAAGGGAGTTGAGAGGGTTTTTGTTTTGTTTTGTTTTTTAACTTGAAACAGCCTTCACACAACACATTTTCTAGATTCAACGACGACCGTGAGAAGTAGCCACTGTTAGAAATGGCCACAGAGGAAGTTGTCTTTATCTTGTAAAGGACAGCTTTTGCCATTAGTGAGTTCACTTTTTGACTTCCTCTTTGGTGAGGTTAGTGATCAGAGAACAAGTTAGCTGGATGAGAACGGCATTTGCATTTGTCTTGTTCTGCAGGGGAAAGGGTGTTGATGTTTCCCTGTCTGTCTCATAATTTTTGCTATTTTGGATTGAAGTCATGGTTATTTTTTGCAGTGTTTATGTGTACACTCTAGTCTTAGTGGTCTCTCCAGAAGGGGCATGTTAAACATTGAGCTAAGTGCCGGGGGTGGGTGGGTGATGCTGGTGGTGCTGGTGGTGCTGGTGGTGGTAGTGGTGGTTAGAGTAACGATAGGTATCTGCTTGAAGACAGGTATGAGAGAGGAAGATAAAAGATGTGGAGAAACTAAGTTTGCAAAGTTCCTCTTTGTTGAATCACCTGCAACTCTACTAAGCACAGCTGTCCTCCTTCAAGATTAACTCTGTACAAATGAGTTATATTTCAACAAAAATGTGCACCTGTCTGTTTAGGTTCAGAGTTTGGAGGGAGGTTCAAAGCAACCTACTTAAATATTTGTATTGTACCTTGAGTAGATTATTATTTTTTTGAAATCATCTAAGAGAACTCTAAGAACCCCGTGAGAACCACATATAACGCCGAGAGCACTGGCCACTTATTATTCACAAATTCTGTGAATTTGGGCTAGTCACTTAACTTCCCTTATCTATTACATATTCTTGTCTATTAAATTGAAATAATAATTCTTTAAAGAAGATTTAAATTAAATGTGATACTATGTGGCATAGTGTAGTCTGGTTTGCTAGTCTTAATCCTGGTAACTGTGCTGCATGTCTGTAAGTGTATACTACTCCAAAATTTGCTACTTGACTTAAACTGTTGAGGTATGGTTCTGGACACTCATTTTCTTTCTTCCTTTCTTTTTAAAATCCATAATACTAGTGTTACCATAGATGCTTCAGCAGCTTGAATAGCATGGATAAAGGAAAAAAAATTGAGTAGGCATAGATAAAATATGTTTATAAAATCTAGTTTAAAGTACAGATATACCATCTCTTAAATATGATAATATACTTACTTCAGACTAAATTTAATATTGAATTACGACAGGCATCTTCTCAAGGATTGTTGTCACTTGAGCATTCCATTATAGGGCTCAAAGTCTACATTTGCCCTTTCTTCTTTATTTGTGTATTTAAAAATGATTTATCTGTTTTTATTTTATATGTATTGGTGTTTTGCCTGCATGTATATCTGTTTGAAGGTATTAAATCCCCTGGAACTGGAGTTACAGATAGTTGTGAGCTGCCTGCCATGTGGCTGCTGGGAATTGAGCCCCAGTCTTCTGGAAGAGCCGTCAAATGCTCTTAACTGCTGAGCCATCTCTCTAGCCTCTATTTATGTATTTTAAAAAACTATTTAATGGTCTTTTGCTATTTTGTGGGATGGAAAAAAGTAACCCAATTTTTATTGCTACAACAGAATTTAGAACTAAAATGATTAGTTATAGTTATGGGGTTATTTGTTCATATCAAAAATACTCATTTGCTGCCTATAATATAGTAAGTACCAATCTTTGGACATATAGCAGTGAACAAGAAAAATGTTCTACATGAGTTCTGGAAAGATCCAAGAATGCCCTGAGATCGCATCTCTGATTGGTCTTGAGAATCTGTATAGACAGGAATCTAAGGATAAGACAATTTTGAACTATCTCATGCATTGACATTACCTGACTATGCACAATAAAAACCCCTTACAAGAACTCAGAAATTAATGTTTTTACACTAAAGGAAATCCTTGTATTAATTAACTAACTATTAATAAAACTGATCAGAGATTTCCATAGCTGCACAAGAAAAAAAAACTTTACAGAATTAAATCATGAAAGTCCCTAAATAAATGGATCAACGGAAGAAAACTGGGTTCAGAAATAAACATATATCTGTGGCCATTGATTGTTCTGCAATTCAATGGCGAAAGACTTGTCTTTTCAATAAATGGTCTGGGATAAATGGATTAACATTACAAGAGAATTAAGTTCACCTAATATAAAACAGCCTAAGTTGATAAAACAATGAAACAGAGAAATATGAGAGTTAAAATAATGAAAATCCTAGGAGAGAATATAAGTGTGAATCTTAATGACTTTAGATTAGTTATTTGTTTCCTAGATAGACAATAAAAGCATGAGCAGGCAAACACACACACAAACAGAGTCGTGGGGAGGAGTTGACAGGAGAACTAGATAAATAGATAAATAGGGCAGGTGTGATGATTGCCTGTAATCCTAGCACAGATAAGGCAGAGACAGGATCCCTGGGGCAAGCTGACCAATTAGACTAGTCTAAATTGATGAGCTATGGTTCAATGAGGAACACTACCACAGTAAATTAAGTGGAAAATGATTGAGGAAAACATCTAATATTAACTTTAGGCTTCCACATGCACCCCACTCCCTGCCCTACATGGGCCCACAGCAAGCTTGGAAACAAGCACACATACTGAATACATGTAAAAAGAAAGAAAAGAATTGAAGTGATTAACTGAAAATTTTGAGAAAATATTTGTACAAAGTATACCTGATAAAGGTATAGCCTCCAAAGTATGTAAATAACCCCTAGAACTCATTAATAAAAGACAAGTCAATCTAGAAATCAGTAGCCAATGAGGAGGCTGGAAAGATTCCTCATTATGTAAAGGTGCTTGCCACCACGCCTGATAATCCAGGTTCATTTCCAAGATCCACCTGGTGGAAGCAGAGAACTAACTCCTATAAGATGCCCTTTGATCTTCACACATGTGATACATCATACAAGCTCACGCATACATACACATACATGCATACACACACAGAATAGACAGATAGGCAAATAAATGAATGAATGTAATATAAAAAGAAATATTACTTGGAAATTAAAAGAGACTGAAAATAGCTTTAGAAGGAAAAATGGTGAGTTTGTCATAAGAAATAATAAATGGGGTCAAGAGTAGTAGTGCACACCTTTAATCCCATCACTCAGGAGCCAGAGGTGAGTGGATCTCTGTGAGGTCAAGGCTAACCTGGTTTACACAATGAGTTCTAGAACAGCTGGGGCTATGGAGAAAGACCCTGTCTCAAAAATCAAAATCCAAAGCAACCATCCCCCCAAAACAAAACAAAACAAAATGGTAAATGGGGATTGGAGATGTGTAGCTCACTGGTGCTGTAATGGCATACTGCTTGTACACCACTACAAGGCGTAGTGTAGAGAGGCCTTGGGTTCAGTCTTCATTACACACACACACACACACACACACACACACACACACACACACAAACAAAAAACCTGGCACTTGGTGTTAAGTCTGACAATCTCAGTTAGGTTTCCTAGGACCTACGTGGTAGAAAGAGAGAACTGACTTCCACACAATGCAATGGCACATACAGACAAATGAATAAGTAGGTGCAATTAAAGAAAAGAAAAAAGACAAAGGACCTTTTTCCCCCCAATAGTAGGAACAAGGCATATTCTCAGATTGAAGTGTGGATACACAGGGAAGCATGAAGAATACTAGAAATGATACTTAGAAGGTAGTAAATAAACTTACTTTTCTTCATCCTAATCAAGGAACTATAAATGTGCTGATTTAATGCAAAAATCTAACAGTATTTTCTCGAGTTTGCATATATGCAGGTGTAAAGCATGGTTAGCAGCGTTGAAAGGATGGAATTGCACTTATTTTACTGCATTGTGTGTGAAGTGGCATAGCTTGAATTCTGACTTGTCATGTGTTAAGCATATGTGCCATAGTCTTCGGAGCCACTGCTGGCCAGAATTTCAAAACAATATAGCTAAGGAGTCATTAAGACAGATAGAGTAGTTTGGGCGTTTCTGTAAGTTATTGGGTGATATTCAGATAGATTCCTATAGAGGCCAGGAGACAGAAGACAGACTACCTACACTGTTTGGATCATATAATTGATTTATAGAAAAAAATAGATATTGTACATAACGACTATTTACTTAAATGTCAGGATGATCTAAGGATTAGGAACAAAGGCTTTATAAATAAATTTATTTCCACTTCTGTTGATGTTAATATGATTTTATTGTGATTTAATTTATCTCTCCATGACATTCTTTTCATGTGCTGTGTGCTCGACACACAGTAAGTGTTTATGTATGGTTTGCTGTTCTTATTCTTATCTACTTTTCAACTATTCTCTCCTCCAGTTCCTTAGTACTTATTTGCACAGAACTGACAGTCATGGGGATCAGTGCAATCCGTCGTTCACTAATGCTTTTCTTCCCACTCTTCCTTCTGTGCAGCTTTTGGGAAACAGTGTAACCGTCTTGCCTTGTAGTGTCAGTTTGCTTTGGGTTTGGCTGTGCTGGTACCACACTGAGGGAGTTTGAGCATGAATGGCAAACACTCTCTCAGGAAGCATTAAGCTCCAGCTCCCTTCACTTTGAGGCTTAGGCAGCCTTGAACTTGCTCCCCCTGTCTCAGTCTCTCAAGTAGCTAGGATTAAAGGCCTGGCAGCATCTGCTTCTTTTGCAGGACTTTTCAGGCTACCCCCCCTCCCCCGAAGCTCATGCTAGCTGCTAAGTCAGGCCCACCTTTTCTTGTTCTACCACCATCCTCTATTCCCTCTCATGAATGTTTCTCCTCACTCTTTTATTATTGTTGTTGTTTTGTATTTTGAGACAGGATCTCATAATGTATCTCTGGCTGACCTGTAACTCACTATATAGACCAGGCTGGCCTGGAACTCATGTGGATCCCATGTAGATCTGCCCGTCTCTTCTGGGAGGAGAATGCTGAGATTAGAAGCATGTACCACCATGCCCTGTGAGCGGAGGCCCTTTGAGATCAAAGCTCGTGTCTTATTTGTGTGTTTTTATATCTTAGTCTCAGGCAAAACGACATTTAATTAATTCATCCTTGAGTACATATATGAAGCGAAAATGTTCCTGTTATGCTTTTGTGTTTGGTAATGATATATTTAAATAGCATCCATTTATCTTTTTTTTTTTTGTCAACCTTGATTTGCAGATTTTTCTTCTTGGTATTGTTCTGCTTCCAATCCGTACTTTTTTGGTTGTGTTTATTGTGTTACTGATGTGGCCATTTGCTGCGATTTCAACAGTATGCTGCCCTGAAAACCTGACCCATCCGATAACTGGTTGGAGGAGGTAAGAGATAATTATGTCCAACGATTACAAGCTTCTTTAGTGACCAATGATTTTAGCTTACTGCAACTCAGTTTTAATAGTTTGTATTTGTCTCTTGCATGGAAATGGCCTTGATTTATGCAGAAATTACCACACAGGAACACGTTGATAATATCCAGTTCTAGGTGTAATTTCTTTTTTTTTTTTTTTTTTTTTGGTTTTTCAAGACAAGGTTTCTCTGTGTAGCCCTGGCTGTCCTGGACTCACTTTGTAGACCAGGCTGGCCTCGAACTCACAAAGATCCGCCTGCCTCTGCCTCCCAAGTGCTGGGATTAAAGGCGTGCGCCACCACCGCCCGGCTGGTGTAATTTCTTTAATGCAGTTTCTTCATTTGGTTTTCTGAGTTACTGGGAAGGATGTTCACCTCTGGTTCTGAGCGAGTCCCTTGTGTTATGTTTTAACATGGAATGTCTCCAATCGCCTCCTGTAGTAGAAGCTTTGTTGGCAGCCAATGGGCTTTTGAGAGGCAGCTGTATCTTGAGGGCTGTGCCCTAATCAAAGGATTAGTCTCCTGATGGATTCATAATATGATGGCATTATTAGGAGGTAGTGGAAATCTGGAGGGGCTAGCCTAGTTGAAGTAACTAGGTCACTAGGAGTGTGTCCTAGGGAGGGAGGCAAGCTAGACCCTTTCCACATTCACTTTCTCTCTTTCCTGCCCACTGCGAGGTGAGTAGCATGTGCTATATTCTTTCACTACTGTAAAGCTCCACCTCACCATGGTCCCCAGAATGGAAGTGACCGTTATAAACTGAAACCTCTAAAGCCAGGAGCTAAAACAAGTCTTTCGTCCTTTCAAGTTGCTTGTATCAGGACTTATGACACACTGATGCCGTCAGACTAACACATCCAGCTATTATTCCTGGAATGTTTTAGCTATAAAAATACTTGGCTTTCTTTTGCCTTTGCACAGTTTCCACCTTTGCTTTTGTTCCCCTGAGGTAATGATATGCTTTCTGCAGGAATATAATTAAGTAGATCGATTATATTATTTTTATTAATTATGTTAGTGGTCAATATTAACTTCAGTTATCACTCAACATAGCATTTTCCAAATGTTAGTACTGAGGCAAATAGAACTGCTTTTCTAGAATTTCTAGAATTACCTAATTAGGAAGGTTCTAGAGAACAGACTGGGCAAGAATAAATGCACTAGTAGAAGTCACTATGTTTGGCAGGATTAAATTATCACCATCTGCACGTATTGAACATGAGCCTTCTCAATGCGCACTGCATGGATTCCAATAGGTTGCAATCTATACATTTATTGTAGAACACTGATGAGTTCCCTGAGACTGTGTATGGCATTTGTTTGTTTGTTTCCTTTTTCCATATGCAAGGATGTGTTCTTTTTATGCAAATCTCAAATGTGGATATGTCCACCAAAATTATTGAGAACTGCTGTTCTACAATTTAATAGAAGTATTCAGTTTGCTATTCAGTTCTTGTCCCAGTGAACAAATGTGAATATCAAAAACAAGACTATTTTGAAGTGGAAAAGTGATGGCAATGCCCCAGAGAAAACTCAGTCCTTGCAAATCATACTTCTTTGTTTTATAATTCAAGCATGCACATTATAAAATAACACTTTATGGGCTGCTTTTTATGATTCTTCCTTTGGTTTTATACTTACTGGCTTACAAATATGTAGGATGAGGCAGGGGAGATAGCTTAAGGATCCAGAAAAGAAAAATTAGAAAGGTGTTCTTTTTAGAATTTTATTGTTTTTAGTTTAGAAAAGTTTTATTTTTGTCAATTAAATCAGTATCTGTTTCCTTTCATATAAGTAATTTTGAAGTTATCATGTGGCACAAGACTTTTAGCTATTAAAATTTTTAAAAGCAAGTGTGTGTGTATGTGTGCGTGTATTGTATGAGGTATCATAAACACTAGAGATGTTTGAAAGTCTGAAGGACACTATGCATAGCTTTTATTCAACGGTTACATGGCATTATACAAAAGACTTGAGCATTCAAGGATATTGCCATTTGCCTGGGTGTGGAGTCTATTTCCCACAATTACTGAGGGAAGACTGTGTATATTTTATTTTACTTTTCATGAAAAGCAGTATTGTTCTTTAAGTAGAGATGTGAACAAATGTCTATTCATTCAGATAGGACACCAATGACAGGCCAAAGAAATGATTCTGCTCAAGTCTAGCTTAGTGAACCAATGGGTTCAATTAGTGATGCTTATAAGAACAGATAAGAGATTATCTACAGAAGCATAGGCAACTTAAGGGAATCTGGAGCACCAAAGAGAAGGTGTAACCCCAACACAACACTTCTAAAGTATTCAGATAGACAGTAGAATCTTCATTATATAAAGGGAATTAATTCCTAAGATGACTCCTTTCTTTTTTTCTTTAAGAAATCTTTTTGTTTGTTTGTTTATTTTTATGTTCATTGGTGTTTTTCCTGCATCTATGCCTTAGTTCTCTCCTCTTCAAAAATGAGGGTAAGGAGAGATGGCTCAGAGCTTAGGAATGCTTGCTGATCTTCTAGAGGACTGGAGTTCAGCTCCTGCCACCAGCATCAGACAGCTCATAACCACTTGTAACTCTTGTAGAAGAAATTTTAAAAGGTGGTTTTTCTATATCCATTCTGGCTCCCACATAGTTGACACAGAGACCTATTAAATTTACGAACAAACTTTCAGCACTATAATGTGGTAGATATTCATCTATCCTAACTCAACTGGCTAACGACTACTTCCCAGCCATGTGCCCCATGTTACTTGACCTCTTAGTCTAGCCTTGCCTCTCTCTGCTCCGTTGGTGTCCTCCTCCCTTGATGCCCTGGTCATGGCGACTCTTCATGGTCCATCACCAGACTCATCAAGATCTCTCCTCTCGACCCCTCAGGCTGGGATCGGAAGTCCTGTCCTCCTATCTCCTCTGCCCAGTCATTGGATGTTCAGTTCTTTATTAACCAATCAGAGTTTACACAGCATTGATACAGGAGATTCTTCAATAATCACGACAATGCCCGTGTCTCAACTGCAACCAGATCTCTGGACACAGAAATCAGCATCTGAATGCACAGTGCATAAGATCATCCCCCCAACAAACTGTAGCTCCTGGGAATCCGATACCCTCTTTCAGCTTTTCTGGGCACCCATATACCTGTAGCACAGACAGATAGAGACACATCTAAATAAAGTTAAAATTTAATTTAAATAATGAGGTTAATAGTGCTGGTAAGATGGTTCAATGGGTAAAGATGCTTGCCACCAAGTCTGCCAAGTCTGAGTTCATTCTCCTGGATCTGCATGGTGGAAGGAGAGAACTGACTTCTGCAAGTTTTCCCCTGACCACCAAATGCACACTGTAGGGTACACAGTCTTACATACATACATGCATATGTAGATAAACATAATAAATTTTTAAAATGAGAATGATAATAATAATATCCATTTCATGAGAATAGGTTGATGGTTAAATATATATATGTTTATTAGATCTATATAAATATATATGCATTAGATATATTTATATATCTAAATATATAATATATTTATAAGTAATATATATATGTATATTATAATGTAATCTGCCACTTCACAGAAGAGTTACCTGTTCAACTCCTGTCTAAGTTTACTTTCTGTCGCCGTTATAAAACACTAACAAACACCAACGTGGAGAAGAAAGGGTTTATTTTGTCTTACAACTCCCAAGTCTTACTCTCTCGCTGATGTACTCCAGACAGGATCTTGGAGTTGGAAACTGAAGCGGAGATCATGGAGGAACACTGCTAACTGGCTGGGTACCTAGGCTCATGTCCAGTTACTTTCTCATACAATCCAGGTCTGCCTGCCACAGGGGACTAGGCTGGACCCTCAGCATCAATTATTGATAAAGAAAGTAAACCCACAGGCCATCTGAAGGAGGCACTTCCTCAGCTGAGGCTCCCTCCTCCCATGTGTCAAGTTGACAAGTGAAGAGGATTCTGACAGCTGTTACTCTCCGGAGCTCATACGTGAAGAAAGGGTTCTCTGGCTTGTTTTGAGTTTCCCACTGCGTTTTAGGGTCAAGCAAAGCTAAAAATGTCTTTTCTATCATTGTTTCCAAAGGAAGATTTCTCAGTCTGCTATGAAGTTTCTGTGTCATGCCTTGATCTTCTCGATGGGATTTGTGGTAACTGTGAAGGGAAAGATTGCAAGCCCTGTGGAAGCTCCCATTTTTGTTGTTGCTCCTCATTCCACATTCTTTGATGGCATTGCCTGTATTGTAGCTGGACTGCCTTCTCTGGTGTCTCGAAATGAGAATATTCAGATCCCCGTGATTGGCAGTAAGTACCTGTAAGGTAACGTCTGAAATATTATCATGTGCATACTTTAAGCTGAAAGAACCATATGTAGTCATTTTCCGTATACTTATTTACTTTCATTCTTGGCTATTAGAGCCATGGTTTTGTACATGCAAGGCCAGAGGCCTAACACTGAGTGACATCTCCAGCCAGTTAAAAATAAAGCTTTAAAACATTTTAAATATATTTCTTTTTATTTAAATAAACTGCTCTACATAAAGAGTAAGGTTGTTTTTGTTTTTATTAGACATGTCCCCTTATCTTTAGCTTTTAGGCTTTCAGGAGACTTGTCCTTATCATTAGGCAATTATGCCTTTGTGTTCCTATGTGTCATAAGGAAAATCAGGTTTCAAGAACGCTTATTTTTTTAAGAGGGGAATTTGAAAAAAAAACAAAACACAGATCACATGCTATTTCATGAACTTCTCTTCATGGTATTAGATTGATAAACGTGTTAAATCTTTTCTCCCAGCTCTGTTTTCTGAATCATTGTGCCCTTATAGTTCCCTGAGGGACATTTGTGTAACTCTTTGAAAATTATGATGTGAAACAATAAGTACTTCCTGCCATAAAAAATAATGGAGTGGGCGAAATGTTTTTCCTGCCAGATGCTTCCATCTCTCCCTGAGGAATCAGTCTCCAAGGAACTGTCCCTGATTGTCTCAAGGTTACAGCAAACACCGAGTAATGAGAGAATGGGTGTGAAAGTCATCGGATGTTGCCTGGTTGTTCCTCAGAAAGAAGAGTAGTCCTTGTAGCTCTGTCACTGAGTGAATTTTTTTTCCTTCCGTGTGTAACTACTGTGTTTTCTGCAACATGGCTTTTTCCTAAACTTTTCTGTTGCAGAGCGCTTGAAATTTATTTTGATGGTGATGGGGAGCGATCTGGTCAGAAGGGTTTTAGTAAAATCGGTTATAATTGCCCTCTACTCATGGGCCCTATCAACGTACAACAAGAGTGTTAAGGGACTTCCTAAAAATCAAACAAGTTTGAAACTTAGAATAGCAGTGTCACATCCATTAAAGAAGAAGACCGTTAGGGAAAGAAAAATTAAGTTTGCTCCTTGCTCCATTTTCCCCACTTCCTGCTCACTTTTGTGAAATCGATGAAACGCTATCCATCTCTGCGTTTGAAATTAGAATCTAACCAGTAAACTTTGAATCTGGGTTTTAAAAAGACTGTTCTTTTGGATTTGCTTACATTTTTATCTTCTGTAAAAATCGTTTCAGTTTACTCAACGTTGATGGTGGGTTTAAAAAAAAATGACTTGCTTATGACCTTTTGTTTTCAAGGGATATTACAGGCCATGCAGCCAGTTGTGGTGTCCCGTGTTGACCCAGATTCCCGAAAAAACACAATAAATGAAATAAGAAAGCGAGCGACATCAGGAGGGGAATGGCCCCAGGTAAGACACTGTAGCTTGTCATTTATATAGAGAGCTTCTGTATGTCTGTAGGCTTACTCATCTGGGTGCACAGACAGCGAGATAACCATGCCGTGTGTCTGTAGCATAATAGCCGAAGAATAAAGGTAGAAGAAAAAGTGTGAAGAAGACTCTTCTCCAGCATTGCACCATTCCCATTTATTTGTCGGATATTTTCTTTGCATCATAATAAATGATTCTCTACCTCTGATTTCAATGCCTGTTAAAGAAAATGAATGTTTTATATAATTTAACTCACTGACTAAAAATATTCTAAGTGTAGCAAGTCTTTTCTGAATTATATTTAAATAGAGCTTTCCATTCAAGGGCATATCATCAAAATAGTCTGTGAAACCATCATACTTCACCATCTCTCCACTCCCTTCCCTGGAGTGTCCATTTAGGGTAAAGGAGGGTACTACTTACATCAAAAAGCAACAATGATTCCAACAAACATCCCTCCAGCTTTGTCCTGATGAAAACAAGTGACCTCTAGCACAAAATGCTACTACAGCAGTCAGCCCATCTATGGCAACACATAGATGTTCAAGTGTGCCCACCCAGGGGGCTTTAGAAACTAAGGCATAGGAGGAATGGTTTAAAAAACAATTGAGGTGGCATTTGGCAAAGTTAGATTTTTCTCTTTGGATTCAAGAATTGCGCCTAGGATTAGTAGGCAAGAGATAGCAAGTAGGTAGATTTCAGCTCATTTTTCTCATTTTGCAGAACTTTTTTTTTTCTGTCTACCGGTAAAATGGTCTGGTTTGCAATCCTTCTCAGGCCCTGACTGGCAGCCACTTGGCAAGGGGAAGAGACTGTAGAAATAATTCAAACATTGGAGTTGCTAGTCTCTTTTGAATGCTCCTTCCTCCCTGAGATTTTCTGACACTCTTTGTTAGCATTCCTTGTTACTAAGCTACTTGTGGATTTATGTCAAGTAAAACTGTTGCCCACTGTGTCTGCTTGTCACAGGAAACCCGTTTTATAAATTAGGGAATGGAATTATGCCTACTCATTAATTTTTATTTTGTAGTTTGGGCCAGTGCTTTTCCTCTCTAATTATTATAGATCATATATCTACTAACTGCTCTGAGCACAGGGATTTGATATACTTAGAAGTGAACTCTTGACTCACTGATAAAAAGTGTCAGAAACCCAAGCTTGTGTCTTAATTAATGGAGATGCTTGCAGTGTTTGTATGTCTTTTGCAGAGAAAGAAATCAAGTAGCCCATTAACAGCTAAAATGCTTCCTCAGGAAAAACAAAGCAAGCTATGAAGTGTATTCCACATGATAGCTAAGGCAACTGGGCAGAAGGCACCATAAGCATTTCCTCCTTTATTTTCAAGGAATTCCTGACATATATATGTATTGGGAGTAAATAACATTTAACTAGAAAACTGTAACAAGTTTTATTTTGGTTAGGGATATAGCCTTGCTGTATGTCTTCTTTTAAATTTATGCAGATCATTAATAAAAGTATTGAGAAATATAAAAGAAACATAAGTAAACAGCATATTCTATAAATTATGAAGACTATTCAAAGCCTTTATCTTTTTCTTTTTTCTAATTATCATACTGGGCAAACTGTACTTCTTATTAAAACTAGACTTCTTTTAGAGGAATATGGAACAATCTGATTCCAGCTTTGAGTAGAATCAAGAGTCACCCTTTTATGTTGTTTTTATTTTTATTATTTATTTATTTATTCATTTATTTTATAAATACTTTATTTTTTTTCTTCAAGTTACATCTCAGTCACAAACCCCTCCCTATTCCCCCTTCCTATCCTGCCCTTCCACCCTCTTCCCCCCAGAAGTTTCCCCTTTCAGTCCAACAGATGGTTCCTTCTCTTATAACAGTAAGTATTATACAAAACAACAGATATAAATATGCCACATTTATGAGAGTTAAATGGCCCAGTATACCTTCCCAATGTCCAGTTTATACATATTTGGCCCCTGACTTTAACATTCTACTATCTAACCATCTCCATGAGTTTAAAGGTCTATATCTGACTCAACATTCATACTAACTTGCAACATACTTTTAAGAGTATCTTCTTAGATCTATAACACCCTCTTGATTCCTAAACAACTCAAAATTTAGCTATGAGACTCTAGCTGTCTATTCTTCAACCACCTCAGAGACCTGAGAGGGATAAATATATCTGCTTATATAGGAAGTGCAGGGCCTGCAGCTTCCAAAACTAATCCAATGTCTCTGGGACCGTTCAGCTCTACACAATGCCCCGGCCGGAACCTCAGTGAAGCCTGCAAGATCAGCTTCTGCCTACAAACCCCTTAGGTCATCTAAACAGCTGAGAACAGAAGGACTGAACATAAAAGGAGTGTACTAACATTTTTAACCATTTTTTCCATTTGAGTTCGGGCCCCAAACAGGTCTACTATGACCCAAATCAGCAGGAAGTCACTTTAAGAGAGCGACGTCCCATGCCCAGAGGGTGGGGAAGGTGTTTCTCCGCCCTTCTTTTTGGTTATTTGAAGGATAACTGCAAACTCCGATATTTAAGGGAAGAGATTACAAGCTGATAAATGGTCCTGTTTAATGGGTTTTGGAGGTTAGCCCCAGAGACTTCCTACTTTTCCTTTTCTGTATCCTTCTTCCTCTCCTATGTAGGAGTGCACAGGCTTGAGAAAAATGAGATATAGACATAGCACAGGAAGGTCCAAGAAGAAGGGGCAGATTATTGAATATGCCCTTATACCTTTGTATATTGATTCAAAATTAGTAGTTTATTAGGCTAAAGTGGTGTTGTTTTTATTTTTGAAACATTGTCAGTATTGGTGAATAGGAGAATAAAGAGGTAATCTATCAATTAGACTGAAATATTAAATTTATTCATTTTCTCCCAAGATAATTGTTTTCCCAGAAGGTACCTGTACTAATCGCTCCTGTTTGATTACTTTTAAACAAGGTGAGATAAATTAAATTATGTATTGTAACAATATAGTATGGGAGAGTTCTCAAATGACTCCATTGTAATGCATAATATAATTAATTTGCTCCTGGCATTTCTTTTCCGATAAAACTTTTTGGACGCTGTGGTCCACAGAACTTTGTCCTGTTTGCTCCTTTGCTCCCTTTTTTAATATAGCCTTTCCCTTTCAGTGGTGTGTTTGTGTGTTTCTGTGTGTGTGGTGTATCTGTGTCTCTGTGTGTGTGTCCATATATGTGTATCTGTTTATGTCTCCATGTGTGTGTCTATGTGTATTTCTCTGTGCCTGTGTCTATGTGTATCTGTGTGTGTGTGTCTGTATGTGAGTGTCTGTCTGTGTTTTTGTGTATGTATCTGTGTATATTTCTGTGTTCCTGTATCTCTCTCTCTCTCTCTCTCTCTCTCTCTCTCT
>CAJQZJ010032284.1:4486344-4501529 GCA_907164525.1 Lophiomys imhausi
TCTCTCTCTCTCTCTCTCTCTCTCTCTCTCTCTGGTATGCTTAGAAGTCACTGTCATTTTTCTTTTTCCTCCAAGGAAACTCAAAGATATCTGGGGTCTTCTATCATGAAGTAGGCAGCCTACCATAATATCATTCATGATTTTACATGCCTTCTAGAGTTCACTCTTTCTTTTTTTTTCTTCATGTTGGAAAGGCAGCCATGAATGCACCTTTCATTTTAACTTTTAACACTTCAGTGTCTCTGTGTTGGCTGCTTGTGTGTTTGTACCAAAGGTGTGACTCAATTCAGTCCAGTATAATAGCTTTGCATCAAGCATTTTAATCCTTGTTTCCTTTCTACCTTGATTTTTGTCATTACTTTTTTTATATTGTTGGATAATATGTATTTAGGAAGTGAGAACAACCCCCAAACTAAAAATAAATGGTAAAATTATATGTATACTGAAGAATTGTTTTGAAATAAACGTCGTTAATTTTCTTTATCAAAGAAACCAGTGAATAAATACATGCTTAAGTGAGTTAGACATGGCATTTAATATTTTGCCTAAGCCTTACTTGTAATAACTCGTTGTGAGTAATAAGTTACTTGTAATAACCTATAAATACTTCAGCATGGTCTCTGTTATGTCCACTCTTATGTAGCCTGTGCATGTATGCTATTTTGATTATGAAATACCTCTTGTGCGTATACAAACCATGTTGTACAATTTCGATGTGGTTTCTAGGAGCCTTCATCCCAGGAGTTCCAGTGCAGCCCATCCTCGTAAGATACCCAAACAAGCTGGTAAGGGAAGGAATTCCGTATTCCCAGTACCCCATTCTCTAGGGCCTTTTAAAGTATCTGATTGATGACTGGCTAAACGAGGGAAGCAATTGAACAAACAATGCCAGCAGCCGCAAATGCGATACCGCTCGTAAGTACCATTCTGTATAAGTTAGCTTCAGGAAGGCATTGCATAGTCTCTGATGTCGCTGTGATGGGGAGTTACATCCCAGGCTTAGGCTCCAATCATCGTACTGGACAGTAGAACGTTGCGAGTCTCTTGGAGATGACAAGGAAACTTTTCCAGATAGAGAGGTGACAGTGGCGGGAAGGCCGGAAGCAGAGTATAAATAAATGTGGGGGAGGCAGTAAGTACAGGCTCAGTGTTTACTGGCTGTGTGAGCGTTGGTAATTAGTGTAATTAATTAAGAAACTGCCATAGAGAACTTCACATGTTCTGTAAAAGCCCAAGAGTGTCCCACGAAGCAGTGTCCTCTGCATCAGGTGGTCTCCCTGTTACCCTGTGGACACCAGTTGTGCTGCCCTTCCCCAGACACTGGGGCCCATCCTGCTTCTGCTTGGACCTTACCAGAGGGCTGTAAAAAGGCAGGGTGCAGCTGCTCCTCATACTACGTAAGATGATGAGGTCTTGGCCAGTTCAGCTTTCTAGCCAGTGGCTGACTTCTCAACTTGAACATCTGCAGTAAAAAAAGAATTAAATTATATCCATCTTCTACTCAGGCCTATGCCTATATATTCAAATTTTCATATTTTAAAACTCTTTCACTAAGTACTGGTTTAATTTTTTTTCTTCCAAGTAGTAAGTTTTTGATAATTGATAAAAAAATATATATGCATGTATATGTAAATAAATAAATAAATAAATATATATATATATATATATATATATAAAACATATACACATGCACACTACTTTTTCAGATATGCTTGTTTGGGGAGAACAGTAACTGAACATGTACAATATTTTTAATGCAGGGCAAGTTGTTCCATAGAAATATATATGGGTGGGAAATCATCTCAGTGCAGCTATATAATCTGTGTAATTCATGAATGTGTGCATTAGTTCATGTTCTTTAATAATTATGAGCTTATTTTACTTTTTAATATGCTGCTTTTTATTCCAGAAAAAAGTATACATGAGTCCTAATATTAAACAAAGATTAATTTTATTTTGTTGCTACTTGATTTTTTGTTTGTTTGGTTTTGTTTATTTTTTGAGACAGGGTCCTGTGTAGCTTCTGTTGGTCATAAACTTACGGTCTAGCTAATGGCTTTGAACTCCTCATCCCTTCCTTTTGTCTCTCATCTACTGAGATTACAGATTACCAGTCTAGACTAACAGTTTGACTACTTCTGTTGTTTTAGGATACCGTGACCTGGACATGGCAAGGTTATACACTGTAAGTCACTTACATAGTTTAATAGTTTATGCAAGCAATCTTAATGAAGAAAAGAATATAATTTATTATTTCTTTATAAGCAAAATCTTATTTTTTAAAAAAGTATGCATTTCCAACCAGTCTTAAATCTTTTAATTGTATCTCTGGGGACATTATTACCTTCTTGCCCACTAAATGCCCAGTGAGATTAAAAAATATCTGTTAAATACCTTTTGAAGAGTACTAGTTATCAGTCAGCTTTGTGATTTTTGTCCACCAGTTTGTGAGGAATATTCCATGGTCTTGGCTTGTATCACGCTTGAATCTTGTCCTCTTGTTCCCATTGTAGCTTTAGTGTCACTTAGTGTGTTCAGACTTTATGAGGTTGGTTTAAGCAGTTCAAATTAACACTTTCTGGACCTGAAACTGTTGTGGACTGTCTGCTGGTATTAAGGAAATAGCTGCCCAAGACTTCAGTTCCATGGTATTAGATATTGAAATCACAAGGATTAGCAGTTACTGGAGCTCTGAGAGAGGTGAGGATGTTTTCACCATTGAACAAGCTGAATTGAAATCGACCTTTGACAAAGAACGGGGCATGTAGAATGCAGATTTCTTCTAAGACCCCTTGTTTAGCTCCCACTAGAAATGTTTGCACCTCCTTGAATTTCAGTGAGACCCATATGCAAATCTGGATTTGAACATTTTCCCTGGGGCCTTACCCAGTTTTGACAGTGTTAACCACAGAGCTCAAATAACATTGCCATTGGAATTATTTTGGAAGAAATCATCATTGCTTTCTAGGCACATCCTGGCTTTTGTACATAGATAGCACAGTCTCTTGAACTTTGGAAAGTCGGGAAGAAAAGGTAGTACGTGTTTCCCCTTTTGAGTGTGTGCAGAAGTTTCTCTGAGATTATAAATTCAGATGAGGAAAGGTAACTTATGGGTCAGTCAAATAAACATTATACATATAGAACACATGGTTGGAAATAGTTCCCATGGGCTGGAGAGATGGCTCAGTGGTTAAGAGCGCTGGTTGTTCTTGCAGAGGCACCGAGTACAATTCCCAGCACCCACATGGTCCCTCACAATTGCCTGCCCCTCCAACTTCAGGGCATTCAATGACTTCTTCTGGGCCCAGTGGGTGCTGCACACACATTGTGCGCAGACATGCACGCAGTCAAAACACTCAAGCACATAGCATAATAATAGAAAAAATTGTAAGAGAAGTCAGTTGACTTGACAGTGGTGTTGGTTGGTTGATGTGGCTTGGAGCTTACATGTGGTAAACCGTCTTCCCTCTTTCAGATGAAAGGCTTAGAAACAATCCCATTTCCACACCATTCTCTGTTCTCCCTCCCACTGCTCCATCCACCTGTCCTCCCTATCAGCCCCCTTTCCCACATTCATGCCTTTTTGTTTGTGATTCACTGGATTTAACCAGACTTGTCTGTGTGACTTTGCATTTGTAACTATCCACTGAAGCCTGGTGGCCTTGCCAGTGGGTACACAGCCCCCACCTCCAACCATCTGTACCCAGTATTCCTTGGTGACATTCTTAACTTACTTAAACCTCTTCAGATAATGGTTTTGTTTTTTGTTTGTTTGTTTTTTACCGATACATCATTCTTTAATTTCTTAATAGCACAAAAACTAAAAGCTTGACTAGTCGTTTTCTTAAACATATGGTCTAATCCACTCTGCTTGATTTCTGGGTCAATTGTCTGAAGAGGCTAAACTGAAAATCCTACAGAAATCTGGCTCAGAGTCCAAATGCATCCCACAAAACTGTAAGGCAGGACATTTGTCTCAAAAACTGTCTTTGATGGGTTGCTCAACCGTTTGCAGAAGGCCCTTGTCTGGATTTACAATGAAATTCACAAGTTTTCAGAACATTTGCCCATTGCTCAAAGATTGTTACTGAGACAACTTTAATAAAATTTGTAATTTTAAGGAAAATCTCACTGACTTTTTAAAAGTTTTTACCTGAAGAATTTAGGTATATGGTGTAGCACTTAGGAGTTTTCCTGTAAACACATTCATGTACCTTTACATTTTTATTTTAGATTTGTTTATTTTTATTTTATGTGTATGGGTGTTTTGCCCACATGTATGTCTGTGTCCCACGTGCATGACTCATGCCCGGGGAGGCCAGAAGAGGACATCGGACGCCCTGGAACTGGAGTTACAGGCAGGTGTGAGCTGCCATTTGGATGCTGAGGCCTGAACATGGGTTCTCTGGAAGGGCAGCCCGTGCTCTTAACCACTGAGTCCTGTCTCCCACGCATATTTATATAGAGTAGTCTTCAAATTCTCTGGAGACTTGGGCCTATGAGTGTGTGTTATCAAAGAAACTGCAAATTTGAGGCTTGGTCTATTTGAGCAATAGATTACACTCATTTACTTATACAACATAGTGATTGCCTTTGGTTATTCCACTTTTCAATAACAAGACTACATGTTTAACCCAGTGAGGTATCACGGCTTGAGTGCAGCATATTTAAATACAAAATATACACGTAAGATGATGTGGGGGAGCCTGCGTGTAAAGAACAGACTGTATGTACTCCCATTGCTGCGTGAGGAGAATACCTTTCCCTCTTCCCTTTTCAGCATCCAGCTGTGTGCGCTCACTTTCTGTCAGCTCTACACGAAGATAGAAGTTGAGGTAAGTCATTCAAATGCAGCCTTGGGAGTTAAGATGTAGCCTCTGCTCTGAGTTTGAATCCTAAGTTAGAGGCAGCAGTCCGGCCCCTTTAAAATGATTCCTGGTCTTATATTGTGTTTCTAAGTCCCTGCTGTCAGATTTAGCTCTTGGGATCCAGCTAGAAAACACATGCAACTTCTGAGACCCTCCAACAGCTAGTCACTCTGGCAGCTGAAATTTGCCTCCCTTCTACCCACCCCTCTACACTTTAGTGCTGACCCATGACTAGTTGAATGTCCCATGCCGAGAAGAGGAGCAGTGCTAGCTGGTGGAGCCAGCTTCCCTGAAGACTATGTATGGAAACTGAGAGTATGGAAACTGAGAGGTGATACTTGAGATGTGGATTCTCACTTGCGGTGTGCTCCTGCACCTGGGAACCCCTAGGAAGTTTTGTGTGGCTCATGTCATCATTCGCAGGAAGTCTTTGAGCTTCAGGGGCAGATGGGGAGTGAGTAAATGATTAGAGGGTCTTCAAAACTTAGACTGAAAAATTTAAGACCCTGAGAACTAGTTCCAGATAGCAAATGATACCCTGAGGTCATTACTGAAGTGGAAAGGTTACAGTATTGATATCTGGGGCTGCGGAGAAGGCACAGAGGTTACGAGCACTGGCTGCTCCTAAGTGGCAGTGCCCCAAGTGGCAGGACGATGGCTCTTAAAACCCTGTTTTGCCTTGCTGAATAACTTAATTGTTTAACCATTTATAGGTAACTAGCAATATCAATGGATATACAGGAGTAAATTAGACCTCAAAATGAGTTTAAACTTTACTGAACTCTTTGGAGATTGATTTGCATGCTGAAGATAATCTTTTAAATTAGTCTCATTGTACACCTGCCCCCCCCTTTTAAACTCAGCTTATCATCTGCCAGCATAGTTGTAAGTAGCAGAACACTCACTCTTCGGATAACCCTAGTTGTTTCTGGGGGAGGAGGAAGGTCTAACTTTGTGTCCCACAAAGTTCAGCGAGCACTAAGGCAAATACAGTGAACTGCAGTGAAGGGGGGGGTGTCTTCTCAGAGCCTTTGAACTGTTACTACCACAAAACTCTTTCCATGGAGGAAGCTTTGGGCAAGTTCACACTGTTGTCCCTAAGTGCCCTGAGCATTTCTCTTCCTCTTTAATAGCTGCTTGTGTGGTCTATCTCTGTTTTCTTTTTATAAAAAAAGACCGAGAAACCTGTACTGAAAACAAACTTTGTTATCGCCTTTTCAGATCTGGAAGCTATCACACACACACATACACTCCTGACACATGCCATCAGTACCCTTTCCTCCAAATTGACTCTTCTCGAGCCAAAATAAGAGCAATCTCTAGATGTGGAAGTGCACACAGAACAGTACTTTCTTGTCTGGCATATGTGTCAGTGGTGAAACGGCATTACAAGAGGGCTACGAAAGTCCCTCATCTTGTCCTCTGACTGCTGTTACCACATTTCCTTTCCTTGTCACAACTTTCTTAATGAGAAAGAAAGAAAGAAATTACAGTATTTGCATTCTCCATCTGGCAAAGGGAGAATGTATTCTTTGTTCCACAAACAGTGTGACTTTCAGCTTGTTGGAAATAGTTAAATAAGTAAGGGACTTGAGCTGATATATTTGGATAGTGGTGTAGCGCTGGAATTTATGGAGTTTTAAGTTTGGTATTCTTGGTTTCATTGTATTTATTTTGGATTTGCAGTTCTTTCACACATGGAGCTCCTGACTGCTTTACTCATTTTGTTTTATTTTATGGTACTGGGAATTCTACCCAGGTTTTCACACATTCTAGGCAAGGATTCTACCACTGAATTACATACAGCCCCAGCATTTTTTATTCTATGAGAAAGAATATTGCTAAACTGCCAAGATTGGCCTCAAACTCACAGTTCTCCTGCCTCAGTGTCTGAGTAGCTAAGATTAAAGGTGTATGCCACCATGCCTGGGTCCAGTAGCTTTATAACATTTGAATAGTTTAGTTCTCCACTGTTTGATTATAACTCAGAAATGCATCCCAGCAGCCTTTCAAGCAGTAAGTTTGGCTACACCCTAGCACAGACTCTAATAATTCCAGCCTTGCCTATGAGGCTTAGGTTTTTCCTCTGTAACTTCTGTGCAGGGCTGAGCCGCCCCACATGAAGCTTGGTTGGTGGTCTCGGGTCATTTTGTCCCTGGAATTGCAGGTGTCTGGGTAGTTCAGAAGCAACTCTCTCTTTTTTTCATGTATGTGTGTGTGTTTTAATAATGATGGTAATCTTTGTTATTGTTTTTAAACATGCCATTAAACTATTCAAACATCTTCAGTGCTGAGCCAAGACTTACTTTCCAAGAATATGGAATTAGTTTTACACTTTTAAAAGTGAACTTTAGGTACATTGTGATGATGATTATTGTATATTATATAACATTTTTTAAGTCTTTAAAAACCCAGTTGCTTAGGGAAGCTCAAATACAGTCATGTATTATATAACAGCTGGTATGTTCACAGAAATGCATTTTTTGTTTTGTTTTTGCTCGAGCAGGGTTTCTCTGTGTAACAGTCCTGGCTATCTTGGGCTCCCTTTGTAGACCAGCTGGTCTCGAACTCACAGAGATCCATCTGCCTCTGCCTCCTAAGTGCTGGGATTAAAGGCGTGTGCCACCACACCTGGTTACAGAAATGCATTTTATGTAAACATTATAGACTCTACTTGTATAAATCTCGACAGAAGAGGCTTCCCCTCTCAGAAGCTCTCTAGGGTATGTGGTAGAGCCTGTTGCTTTTCTGCTGTAAACCTGTTCAGCATCTTTTTTTTTTTAAGATTTATTTATTTGTTATTATGTATACAATGTTCTGAATTGAAGTATGTATGCCTGCAGGCCAGAAGAGGGCATCAGATCTCATTATAGATGGTTTTGAACCACCATGTGGTTGCTGGGAATTGAACTCAGGACCTCTGGAAGAGCAACCAGTGCTCTTAACCTCTGAGCCATCTCTCCAGCCCCCCTGTTCAGCATCTTACTGTGTTAAATACTGCAGGCAGTTATGATACAATGATAAATACTAGTATATATAAAAACATGTATAAACAGCCCCATTTTAACCTTACAGGATCATTTTATACATATATGGTCTATTGCTGAACACAGTGTTATGCATTATGTACCTGTATATTTGTATAATTTATTTAAGTATCCAAGGACTTTAAATTTATTTGTACATTTGAATCTAAAGCAGGCCTTTTAGAAAACCCCACTTTCACAGTTTCACATAAATACACACCAGCCACATGTATACTTGTCCTAACAAAGCAACTTTGTCCTGGAACTTGAAAAAAATTCAGAAATTTGTAGTAGTAAGAGACATGAGTGTTATAAAAGTTATCAGATTTTAAAAAATTACTACCTGCCTCTGTGTGTGAAAATTACTTCAGCTTCTCTAAATCTATGTTCTCACTGGCAAAAGAGGATAATAACACCTTTTGATGGGGCTGTGAAAAATTTAATAAGGCTACTTATGTGGTAAGCCTTCATTAAGCTTTAACTTTTTTACTTCTCACCTCACCTGGAAGTTTTCTTCCATTGGAAAGGAAGCTCTATGTGATGTTCATGAGAATCTTTCTCTTTTTTTGCATTTTTCTGTCAGAAGATTTAAGAAAGGAATTATAAGAATTATAGTCTCACACTTGTTAGAGTTGACTTAACAATGTGTTTGCTTTGTAAGACGCAAAAAAGAAGAGAAAAATGGTTGTAGTGACATCATTTAGCTTTTAGTCTTCCACTTCTTAACTCCTTATCTAGTGGGAAGGAGGTGTGCTTGATGTGGTTACGAAACAATGGACAAACTAGTTTTGCTGGTGTTCAGTGTCAGCGGCCGGCCCTGGTCCTGGTTATTGGATAAATGTGGCTAATACACAGGGGAGTTTTCCCTGAATCTTGTGTGCAGCTTAAGGCTTGAGAAGAAGTGGGGACCATAAAAAAACAATGCACAAAGCTGGGAAACAGGACAGCAAATCTTTTTAACAGGGACAGGCTGTGAGACAAAGTCAAATATGGTGAAAACTGGAGAATATTTAAGCAGGGAGCAGGGGTGGAGTTCGAGGGTTGGAGGCAGGTGCAGTGGAACCTGGGACGGAGTTCCCATGGGCTGCCTTTTTTTTTTCTGGAGTTCACAGTAAACTGTCACTGGCCTTTAAAAAAAAACTGAATAATTGTTGGCAGTTTTAAACTTTACTTCCTTATATTGTTTTGTTAGAGATTTAATGAACATCGATTTTTTTAACCTCCTGCTTTCCTCTTTGAATTTCATAATATGCAAGTGTAATAAGTTTTATTGGGTTATGACAGGGGGGATTTTTAGTAACTGATTTGCAGTTTGTTGTTCTAGATATAGTAAGTGTTGTGGAGACCTCTGGTGGCAGCAGAGACTTCAGATTAGAAATCTGAAAAGATTTCTTAGACACCATAGAGCCAAAGTCGTTCATTTTGCAGAAGAACCTATAACCCAAAAAGGCTGACTGTCTTTCCCTGGATCACACAGCAAGATCATTCCCCAGTGTGCTGTTGCTTCCCTGTATAGTTAGTAAAATGAACATGAAAAGCAAAGTGACACATAGCACATTATTCTGCAAGCCCTTTATATTTGTCTTCAAAATGCCTCCTGCATCCACCAGCTGTGCTCTGCTTCCTCATTCCTCCTATCCCACGTCCCAAGGTCTCTCCTGGGACCCTTGCAGAATCTTCCAGGCTCTTTCTCTTCTCCCAACGTGTTCCTCTCTGGTGTTCAGCCACCCAAGTTGTTGCTCAAAAGTGCAGTCCTTAATGCTGGAGAGATGGCAGAGCAGTTAAAAGCACTGGCTTCTTTCCCACAGGGTCTGGTTTCAATTCCCAGCACCCTTATGGTGACGCACAACCACCTGTAACTGCAGTTCCAGAGACTCTGGCACCCTCTTCTGGCTTCAGTGGCCAATGCCTGCATGTCACAGACACATATGCAGCAAAACACCAGTCCATAAAATAAAGTGAACAAAAGAACCCCAGGCCTCGTCTTGTCCCTCTGTGTCACTCAGACTTTATCTGAGTCACCAGTTGTCCCAAGATTCATAGCATGCTTAACAATATTTGAATATTGGTCCATCTGGCAAATAAAAAAGGTGTTTCTCTGTACAAATCATTTTTTAAATTTTAAGTTCTAGCCTGCCATTAATGTGTGAACTGTGTTGTTTAGTCTTTTAAGCCACATTTTTATTGTAAGTTAAAACGCTAGCATCTCATCTTAAATGGTAAGGCTGGCCTCAGAACTGACAGAGCCATCTGTAACACCCCTAATATAAATACCCAGTATAGTATAATACCCAGTTATTATATATCTCCCCTATATAATACCCAGCACAGAGTAGTATCTCGTGTTGGTTGATTTAGGTCATTGTAGGATAAATGCCTGACAAACTTTGTGTAGAGCTTTCTGAAGGGGAGGGGCCCCAGTGCCAAATCTTCAGGGCTTGGAACACTGACTGTCACATGAGAGGTCTATGTTCAAATCATATTTATGGAATGAATGCGAGTTGTGATACCTTCAGTCATTTAATCTTTATGGATTATAATTCTTTATGATATAAACAAGAGCATTAATGACGTGGTGCATATGAAGCACATGGCATGGTCCCTGCTTCATAGGTATACTTCAGTAAACAAGCAGAGGCAGAATGACACTTATCCTTTGAAGGATATGATCAAGGATTGGATGTTCTGTAGAACACCCTCTACAGAATTAGCTCTTTTGGGTGGATCTTCTCTGTATCCGCCACCTGCTGCATTGACTATTTTTCCTTGCCCCAAGTCCCACTCAAATTAATAATTTCTTATTCCTTGCTGTCATGCTCCAGGGAAAATGGTTTGCAATGAGAAAATAAAGTCTGGCAAACCTTGGACTAAACCTAGGACCAAGCCTGGGCCATGTGAATTCTATAGCATTGGGTCATTGGGCTAAGATTTAAAACCCTACGTATAATTATACTTAACATACGAGATTACAATGATGCACTAATCTGTCTTATTAAGGTGTGGATCTTGTTTAGAGAAGAGGGTCCTAATAATCTTGTCTGGAATATTGTAAATGCTGAAAGATTATATTGAATATGCAATTAAAACCTTCTTGGGTTAGAAGACAGTAGCTATAAAGGAGAAGGGAGGATGGGAAAAGTGACTGCTATATGGTATGTCATATGCGCACCTCATAGCCCTAGCCCTGATAGAAGGGAACAGAGACCCACAGACCTCTGAGGAGCCCTTGGCCAGACAGTCTAGGCAGCCAGTGAGCTCTGGGTTCAGTGAGAGACTCTGTCTCAAAAACAACTGAAGTATAAAGCAATAGAGGAAGACACTCTAAAGTTGATCTCTGACTTTCACATACATGTGCACCTGTGAGCACATACACCCACATGACTTGTGCATATATACACACATACGAACACACACACATACGAACACACACACACACACACACACACACACACACACACACACACACACACGAGAATTAAGGAAAACAAAACAAAACAAGGACAGGGAGAGGAGACTGTCCCTGACTCTTTTTCCTGCTTGTGGGAGCCTTTTCCTCTTATGGGTTGTCTTGTCCAGCCTTGATGTGATGGTATGTGCCTGGTCTTATGGTAGCCTCTTATGTCGTGTTTGGTTGATAACTCTGGGAGGTGTGCTCTTTTTTGAGGGGAGACAATGGGGGTCAGGGGAGTGGATATGGGGGAGAGTTGGGGGTTGAAGCTGGGTGGAGGAGAGGGAGGGAAACTGTGGTCAGGATGTAATATATGAGAGAAGAATAAGAAAGAAAAAAGCAAGGAGCAAGGACAGTACAAACTGGCATCAGTGTCAGGTGGAGAATAAAGTTAAGTTAAAAAAGATTTTTTTTTTTAAAGTGACAGACCAAAAGCTAGAAAGCCAGTTTTGAAGTTTAATATTTTCAAGTAGGAAAAACAACAACCACCACCACAACAACATAGTTTTTAATCAAATATCTAACGTATGGTTGACATTGGAATGGGAAGAATAGATAGTACTATAATTTTTTTAAAGCGGGTGGGGAGGAAGGCCATTTTCACATAAGATGGGAATGAAGAAAGCCCAGCCCTGAGAGGGAGACGTTAGGCACTACTAAGTTGCAAATTTCAGAATTACAGGCATCTGTTCTCTTCAGTAGCACAGTGAGGCCCGCAGGTGGCCATGGCCAGCTTTGTGAAGTTGGGGAGGCAGTTTAGCAGAGCTAACACAGCCAGGCTCCCCTGTCCCAGGTCCAAGCCCAATGTCCCTTCCATGACATGTAACATGTGCTCCAGGGAGACCACCACAATTGATATGTGTTGATTAGCCATTTAATTTATTTAGAGATTAATGTCTTGGGACTGAGGATTGCTGTGGAGAGATAATATTTGTCTTTCAGTTTATGCCCGTTCAAGTTCCAAGTGACGAAGAAAAGAGCAATCCTGTTCTTTTTGCCAGTAGAGTTCGGAACTTAATGGCAGAGTAAGTATGTCCTGGAGATTCTAACTGATAATTTCAAAATTTTTGGTAAGTGTCACTTACTATATAGCTTAAAGCTTTCCTGCCCTGTGTTCACATTGGCCAACTCATTTGGTAAGTAAAATGGTGTTGTTCTAAGGCTCACAGGCTATAATCTACAAATGCTTCCCAGGTGCTACCTCAAACTGATGGATGGAAGAGTGTCTCAGGTAGAAAGCCCAGCTAGTGTCCTCCACAGATGCTGGCCTGTCACTACAGAGCCTTGGGGTGGTTTCAGGCACTCTTTCTGAGGCTGGTTTTCTGTCCCCTGTGCTGCCCAAGGCTGGGTGTTTCAAAGGCATTGATGATTATAGCATCAAAAAAGGAAGAGGCTTGCTTGTAGAACAGATGCACAGAAAAGGAAAACAGTTGCTTGCATGGAAGGGTGGCTGTGACAGCATTTACAAAATGCCCAGCATCAGGTAAATGTTTCTGCACTTAAGAGAGATTTTACTGGCTGCCATTTTGATTAGATGCATCACCTAACTTGTAACAGAAGAATGTATTATTCTATACCACCACCCAGGCAGCTTCAGGACCCTCCAGGTGTATTCCCTCTCCCAGGAACCACATCTTTCTGTGAGCCCCGCTGAGAGGTTTGGAGCTAATAGACACACAGACTTACCTCCTACCTGCTTTAGTAAGAATTCAACAGAAACTTTGAATTTAACTTTGTCCTGGCTAGTTTTATGGCAACTTGACACAAGCTAGAATCATTTGGGAAGAGGGATTCTCAGCTAAGAAAATGATTTCATGAGGTTTGCCTTTAGACAAGTCTATAGTGCATCTTTTTTTTTAAATCTTTTTGTTTGTTTGTTCATTTAGAGGATTTAAAAAAACATTTCTTTTATTTTTCGAGATTACAATATCTAATTTCCCCTTTCTCTTTCCTCTCTGAAGGTCCTCCATATAACCCCCTCCCTTTTTTTCCTTCAAATTCGTGACCTCTTTTTTCATTAATTGTTGGTGTGTGTCTGTTCCTAAATACCTACATACAAACACTCTGTCTGAATAATGTTACTTGTATATATGACCATTTGGAATTGGATAAGCAATTGGTGCGCTCTTCCCTGGGGAACACCATGTCTCCCACTCTCAACATTCCTTAGTGTGTAGTGAATTTTTTAAATAATTGATTTATGTGGGAGGGTCCAGCTCACTGTGGGTGGTGTTACTTCTGGGCTGGTGGTCCTGGGAGCTGTAAGAAAGCAGGCTGAGCAAGCTATGAGGAGCAAGCCAGTAAGCAGCACCCCTCCATGGTGTTTGCATCAGCTCCTGCCTCCAAATTCCTATCCTGCTTGAATTCCTTCCCTGACTTCCCTCAGTGATGGAGTGTTAACCTGGAAGTATAAGAAAAATAACCCTTTCTACCTTAACTTTTGGTCATGATGTTTTATCGTAACAGTAGGAACCCTAAGGCCAGATTTTTGTATCTTCCACACATACACATATGTCTTACTTCACAGCAAAATGAATTTATTTTCAAAGTAGGATAAATGTTTATCCAAAATATTTTTCTATTGAGTATACTTGGGTGTCCTTATTTTATTTAGTTTCTAAACCAGCTATAAATTTTGTTTTTATAGGTTTCTTTTCACAATGAAAAACCAAATTTTATTATCATATGCCAGTTTATGTTTAAAACTGAGGAAATAAATATTGGGATTGGAAAGAGTTTGTATCATATCTTGGTTTCCCAAAATATACCTAAAAACAAAGAAAGAGTTTGTTCAAAATCAGCTCTTTTCCAGCGTTGTGAGTGGAGTGAATGATAAGTAAGAAGGGGATTTGTTCTTACTCTTCCTCACAGAGGGAGTAAGACTAAGTCACCTCACCCTTGAGCTCCTTTTCCTGATATAAGCAATGGGAATTAAAATTATTGCTTTGTTTTTTGAATGGTTTTTATTATAATGAGACTCAAGTGGGACAGACAATAAGTGGCAGGAACATCTGAAAACATGCCAGCTCATCTCAGCCCTCAGGGGGCTGAGAGCGGGGACTTCAAGGCCAGCCTGGGGTGCCCACAGAGACCCAAGTGGTGTGTAGAACTGTTGTCACATTGTCCACCATTGTGCTCACAGAAACCCTGAGGTAAGGAAAGCAATATACACCAGTTACTAAGCAGTTTCCCCCCAAATCGTATGAGGTGGTGACAGGGTGGGACTCAGACCTGTGTTTCCTATCACCAGACCCCACACCCCTAACCATTATGTTGCATGATATATAACAGTACTACTGATAACATATTATCCTTCCAGTTAGAGCACAAAATATGAATTTTCAGGTGCACAGACTCCCACAGGTAGAAGGAGTTTTGGTGTGTGAAACTGGGAAATAGAGCAAAACGGGAGAAGAATAGTCTGAGGAATCATTAATACATCTTCCCACTCACTGTTGCCTGCTCACCAGCTGAGGGCTAGTAAAAAAAAATCATGAGTGTTTCATTGGATATTTTCTTCTTACTGTTTTTAGAGCTTTGGAAATACCAGTGACAGATCACACCTACGAAGACTGCAGGTTGATGATCTCAGCGGGGCAGCTCACCCTGCCCATGGAGGCTGGCTTGGTAGAATTTTCTAAGATTAGCCAGAAACTGAAGTAAGTGAATTTAAAAATCACTGAGCCCCCACAAATGTTCCAAAGTGTGAAACCCCATCTCTATGTTCTCTTACTTTATTATTGTTCAGCTGCAGTTCTGTGTGGTGCTTAGCAGGAGAGCCAGGATGGTGAATTTATCTTCTTCTTCTTCTTCTTCTTCTTCTTCTTCTTCTTCTTCTTCTTC
>CAJQZJ010032284.1:4509784-4543231 GCA_907164525.1 Lophiomys imhausi
ACACACACACACACACACACACACACACACACACACACACACACACACACGTATCATAAAGAGGTATAGGAACTAAAAGGAAAATGAACACATGAATGCTGCTGTTGTGTTACATGACGCCTGGAAACCCAGATGAATACAACTGTAGAACCCAAGACCTTTGGTATCAAGTTAATTGCCCATTCTCTTCATTTTGTGGTAAGCTGCTAGGCCAAGAGAGGAATTTCCACTTCATGGCCACAGAGCTGGCTCATTGGACCATGGAGACTAAAAGTTGCGTGTTTTTTTTTTTTTTCATTTGTTTTGTTTTGTTTGCTATAAACTGTTACTGTGGATTAAAAAGAATTACTTTCTTGAAGCATGTTTTACAAATCATGGTATCCACGTCTTTCAAGAATACAATTCGCTGTAGTTTCCCCCTCAAATTTACTTACCATATTATTTAACCATCGTCCTCAATCAGTTTTGCACACTTTCATCAACCTCATATGATGCCTTTCATCATCTACTGTATAATTTTTTTGTTCCACACTCAGTTTTCTCCTAGAACCTGGGCTGCCACTAATCTGCTTCCTGTCCTTACACATGTGGGTTTTCTGGACATGTGTATGAAATGTCACATAACTGGAATGTCACAACATCTAGCTCCCTACGTCTGGCTTCGTTAGTTAATGTAGTTTGAGATTCGTTCTGTAGTGTACAACAGTGATTAGTTCCATTTTGCTTATGAATAATATTTCTTTATATCAAATGTTCATTCAGCAGTTGGTAGATATTCAGTTTGTTTTCTCGGGCCATTAGAAATAATATTTCTAATAGTATTCGTGTATCATTGTTGATCACTTAAGTTCAGTAACTCTCCCAAACTGGGACTACGTTTTTCCATTAGGTGCGGCCTGTTCTATCCTCTTCTTCCAGGTTTCAGATGTTTCCTTCTAGATAGGAATTCAGGTTGTTACAAATGTTCTCAGAAACAACTGTAGAAGAGTAAATGGTCCAATGAAGAAAATACTTAGTCATCTAATAACAGCATTTTATTCTATGATGATTTATAGTAAACTGTTAGCCAAATGGTCTCCTTTACAGTAAATACATGAAAGGAATTTAAAATATAACAAAATAGCAAAACCACATATACGGTGAGGTACATTGAATATGATACCAGTTGGTATCAAGTTAATTTGCAACATTAAAAGCATCTAGAAAGATGGCTCAGTGGTTAAGAACACTGGCTGCTCTTCCAGAGGACCCAGGTTCTATTCCCAGCACCCACAGGGTAGCCCACTACTGTAACTCCTGTGCCAGGAGATATGATACCCTCTTCTGGCCTCCATGGGCTCTGCATCCATGAGGTATAAAGACATACATGGAGATCAAACACCCATATACATAAAATTAAAATAAAAAATTTTCAAAAATCATAGAAAACAAAAGCCTCTTTCTCTTAAATGGGCTTCTGTAAATAGTTTTCAGTCTGTGTGGGCCCTGTGAGTATCTTAAAAGTAGGGCAGTCTTTTCTGGGCACTGTTCTATACACTGCTAAGGACAACATTTCACCCTTTGGTGTTCATAGAAGTAATTTCATTGTGCCAATGAGAAATAAGGCCAGTTACTGGGTATGGCTAAAAGAGACAAGACATTGAAGACATTGTTCCCATGATCTAAGAAAGAGAGAAAGAGAGACAGAGAGAAAGAGAGAGACAGAGAGAGAGAGACAAAGAATGAATGAGTAAGTAAGTTAGTTGGGTGTGGCGGTGTATACCTATAATCTCAGTATTCCAGAGCTGAACCAGGATTGAAGTTTCAAGGCCTTCTTGGGCTATGTGGTGATACTCAGAAGGGAGGGAGAGGCTGAGAGTCTCTAGCTACCATTCTTTTCTAAATATTTAGCACATTTATTATTCTAGAATTGTACAGTCCCATAGTAATTTCTCATCTATTCTCCTTTTGACTTCACTTTGAGCTATGGATGATTCTGTAGTAACCCATGAGTTGTAGTAACCCTGTTGCATAGCAGTCCAAAGACCTTTCCAATCCAATTCTGATTTGTTGCTGTCTCATCATTTTCACTCTTATAAACAGACTCTCATCACATTATGCTATTTGCTACCTCTAGAGTACCTAGCATCCCTTGGTTCCCTGGGTTTCTACTATACTATCCTTTTGTATCATTTTACATTTGGAGATAGACTCCAATGTAGACAGGCATATGGATTATCTCTTCTGTAGTAGATGCTCCCCTTTCCTTTGTCTCAGAAGAATTCATTACTCACTGTTGGCAACTATGCTAGCTTGGTAATATAATACAAAACTCACGATCTTGAATAAGTGCTAACTTTTATGAGCTTTTCTTTATCTGGAATACTTTTTTGTCTTTTTTGTTAAGATTTTTATGAAATCTTAACACAAAACTATGATCTACGAAATTATAATGGTTTAGTATTAATAATAGAAATACACAAATGGAGACAAGCTTATACTTATGGCAGTCCTTATGGTCTACTTGATTTTGAGCACAGAAGCCCTGTTTTATTTACCTCTGCATCCTAGCCACCTACCCCATGTCCCAACACATAAGAAATTAGATCAAATCATTGTGAAGCAGGCAGGGAAGATACTGTTATTAACATTTTTTTTCAGATTTGAAATTGGAACCTTTCCCCAGGTACTCAGTAATAAAATAACTGTGTGTGTGTGTGTGTGTGTGTCTCTGTGTGCGTGTATGTGGATATGTAGAGGCCAGAGGTTGATGTCTCCCTCAATTACTAAAGACTTTTTGAGGCAACATATCTCACTGAACCTGAAACTCACTGATTTGGCCAGGCTGGTTGGCCAGCAAGCCCAGGGATTCTGTTGTCACCACCTCCCCAGAGCTGGATTACAGGTGTGTGCTGTGGCACTTTGCTTTTTACATGGGTCCTAGAAATCCAATCTGAGGTCCCTGTGTTCACTCTGCAAACACTTTACTAACTCGGCTGTCTCCCTAGCCCTTGACCGATACAATAATTTACCCATTAAGTCCTAGATATCTTTCTCTGAGTTCACCATTAGAACTTTCAAAGGCGCATGGAGAACTTGAATTCACAAGCACATCGAAGATAGGAATTCTCAGAGAATTGTCTGAGACCAGCCTATCACACTGATGTCTGAAAATGCTTGTTAAAAATAAACAAGCAAATCTCACAAATGTAATATTGAAGAAAAACAGACAAGGAATCCAGACAGATTAATGGGATTGACAGATGAACCACAACTGCTAATTTTATAGAAATGACAGTGAGTGCCATGAGCAACCATTTACCACCCATCCGGATAACAGGCAAAATGGAGAGATTCTTAAACATATGTATGCCTACCATGGCTGAATCATAAAGACTCAGAAAATTCTGTGAAGACCTAAGGTTCTTTTATTCACCCAACAAACCACCCTCTGTTTTTTTTTTTAAATATTTGATTTAATTTGTAATTGTGTGTGTGTGTGTATGTGCGTGTGCGTGTGTGTGTTTATGTGCACATGCCCACAGTGCCTACAGAGGCCAGAAAGGGGTACCAGATCCCCTGAAGCTAGAGTTAAAGGAGGCTGTGAGTCCACTGATATGGGTGATATGAACCAAACTTAGTTCTCTGCAGGAACAGTACCTGCTCTTAACTCCTGAGCCATCCCTCTAGCCCCAAAGATGTAACTTCACACCTAAGTCAGAAACTTCTTTACAAAGAAAACCCCAAGGCCATAGGGCTTCACTGGTGAATTCCTTAAAACATTTAAATAAGAATTAACACCAAGCACTGGAGAGATGGTTTAACAGTGAAGAGTATGTTCTGTCTTGCAAAGGATGAATTCCCTTCCACTACCCACATACGCAGCTCAGAGCAGCCTGTGACTATAGTACTGTGGAGTCTGTAGAGACATAGACATATGTAGCGTTTTTTTTTTATATATAAGTGTTAACCTCAAAAAGATTCCAAAACCATTAATAATGGGCCCCATAGCCAACCTCCAGAATCAGAACCTCCGAGGCTAGCATCTGGAGACCTCAGCGGAAGAAGATCCTCTTCCAAGTTTTTCTTAAGAATTGGATTCTGGAAACCCTACTAAAAGGAAAGGGAATATCTGTTACAAATGCCCAAGAATTCTTCAGTTCTACTCCTACAATAAATATTCCTCGGTAAAGAAGTTGTTCATTTGAGCTGCTTACCTTCTCCTGTGAGGAAAATTTATGTCCTGTTTTGGGTGCTAATAAAAATAAGAAAGCAATGCCATAGAAATGTATAGTTTTATGTTTTCTATTTGAAATAGCATTCTAATGTGGAATATCCAGAGATGTGGAAAAATAACTTCACTGAGGCCAGTGGAAATATGGCAGGTGTTAGGACCCAACGGAACTCAGCAACTTCAGTTGGAGGTGAAACATCTCCTCCTGGGTGTGGTACAGTTGTGGGCAGGTACTGAAAAGCCAGTTCTCCCACAGGTGCTCTACTCTGACTCTATTGCAGCTCTCTCCAGGCCACCTCCAGCATCTGGGCAGCTCTCGGACCTGCTCACTAAACCTGCAAGCATGTTTCTCGCAAAGGCGATCCTGGAAGGGGCAGATCGGGGTCTTGGGGGTGCTCTTGGAGGGCTTCTTGGAGGAGGTGGTGAGGGAAGAGGAGGAGGAGGAGGCAACATCGGAGGGATCATTGGGGGGATTGTCAATTTCATCAGCGAGGCTGCTGCAGCTCAGTATACCCCAGAGCCTCCTCCCCCCAAGCAGCATTTTGCCGCTGTGGAGGCCTCTGAGAGTGAGGAAGTCAGGCGGTTTCGGCAACAGTTCGCACAGCTGGCCGGACCGGACATGGAGGTGGGTGCCGCAGACCTGATGAACATCCTCAACAAAGTCCTTTCTAAGCACAGGGAGCTGAAGACGGACGGCTTCGGCCTTGACAGCTGCAGGAGCATCGTGTCAGTCATGGACAGCGACACGACGGGGAAGCTGGGCTTTGAGGAGTTCAAGTACCTGTGGAACAACATCAAGAAGTGGCAGTGCGTTTTTAAGCAGTATGACAGCGGCCACTCCGGCTCTCTCGGAATCTCCCAGCTGCGCGGGGCCCTGCAGGCGGCAGGCTTCCAGCTAAACGAGCAACTTTACCTAATGGTCGTCCGTCGGTATGCGGACGAGGATGGCCGTATGGATTTTAACAACTTCATCAGCTGCCTGGTCCGCCTGGATGCCATGTTTCGTGCTTTCAAGTCTCTGGATCGCGATGCGGATGGCCTGATTCGGGTGTCCATCCGAGAATGGCTGCAGCTGACCATGTATTCTTGAAATGGACGCAGGTCTCTACCCTCCTGCAGAAAGCCACAACTCACGCCCCACCCAACAGCTACCATTTCCTGGTGGGCTCTTTTATAACGTTGCATATTCCTGATTGTAGTCTACACTTTACTGCTTAATTAAAACTAATTTTGGACAAAACGTGTTCTGAGTGGTCCGTACATCAGTTTTTTGAGAGATATGTGTAGAGACATGTATATGTGATAAGCAGGTGTTGTTGTCTTTGAAAGGTTTCTACTTACTGGTGAATGGTCATGCTTGCTTACATGTTGCATTAGTCATGGAATAATTCAAGAAAGCATCAGAAGGTAGATTTTTTTTCCCCTTGAAAAGCTGAGAAGGAAATGTAAAAATCTTTTCTACTCATAATTTCACATCTGGTCTTCATATTTTGAAGAAAAGCACTTTCCAGAGAATTTATTTTATTGCATAGAAATAGATTCAAACTATGAGATTAAGTAATTTTATGCAGGAGGTATAATTTTCTAAACAATATAGAGCACCTACCTGAAAGTCTAGAGTCCTTTGTTTTCTTGTAAGACAAATAGAGCAGTTTTGTTTCGATGTGCTTGTAAAGAGTCAAAAACCTTGGGGAATAAAAAGGTATACCCATTGTTCAAAGTATCTTTGGCCATCCTATTGAATCAAAATGATCACTCTATGTTTACTTCATACAAAATCAGGCACACCCAGGTGATGTTAGCCAGCTCTTGTCCTGTCTTGCCCTACCTTAGAGTAAGGAAGATTCTTTTGCTTATCTTTGAAACAAGCAGAGAGAAAAGTTAAAAAAAAAAAGAAGAAGAAGAAAAAAGAACAAGACACAACATGTAATTAGCAATCAGTGAAGTGGAATATGAAGCAACAAATATTTCTGACTTCAGTGGTTTGAGGCCCTGGCTGCAATTTAGCATTGCAGGGAGAATCCTTTAGCAATGAGTGACTGACTTCCACTCCAAATGAGCCTCTTCAGAACCCTCTCTTCCCTAAACTCCTCAGGTCATGCTAATGAGCAGCTAAGCTGACAGTCTTAAACTCTTTAGATTAGGCCTGACTCCCATTGTTTTTCAAATCTGTCTCAGCCACAACCGCCAATCAGGAGAGCCTGGGCTGCCTCCTTTCAAAAAAGAGAAAATAGGAATAGTGAGGACCTGCCACCGTATGGCTGAGTTAACCATATCTTTCTGGTGTATAAGTCTTAACCTGATTTTATTATTTTGGCACAAGCTATTTCAGCTGAGCAAGCAAAACCCAGGACCCCTGTGTGTTGGAATAGACTCCTCCAGAGAGGCTCTGTTGCAAGTCCCTGTTCACCCGTTCCCTGTCCTTCAGGGTCTTTCACTCTGTACTTAGTATATTCCTCTCTAACTGGGCCACTTTGGAGACTCCTTCAGAGGGCAAACAAAACTAAATTGTTTTTTCCTCTTTTTAACTCATTTAGAAGAAAGTTGTAACTATGGAAACAATGTAGCTGGCCCCTTAGGTCTGGAGCTCCTGTTCAAAAGCCCCAGTGCTGTTGGCAGAGGTTGGCACTTGGTCTCTGTGTGAACCATCACTGCCATCATGGAGCTTCTATGAAAGGCCAAGCATGTCATTCTGAACTGAGCCAAGCACAGAGATGGCACCTGCTTTCTTCAAGGGACTTGTAATTTAATTTGGTCCTACAGTCTGCCTAGACCAGCTACAGGGATATAAGCATGAGGCTGCTGCCGGCAAGCACACATTCATATCAGCCTTGCTATTGTAGAATAAACCCAGGAACACATCAGGCACGGGAGCAGGAGAGTAGCCAGGAAAGGGAGAAATCTGCCAAGATGTCTATCCAGACTCATAGGATATTTTTCTCATTTGACGTCCACATTGTGGTTGTAGAAAGGATAGTGTAGGGTTTGCAGTTTTGCTCCAAATTTCATAATAAATGGCTTATGAAAGTTGAGGCTCTCATCGCATCCTAGAAGTGGAGGTCAGTATTTCCCTCATTCTTCCAGTTATGGGAATATTTTCATGATTCTCCTCCAACATGTGCGTGAAAAATTTTTAGAAGCCACCTAAGCTTCTCTTCTGTTGTCCTTAGTGTTCAAATAAAATTTATCTAAATGACTCCAGTTACCAGTGTGGATACTAGAAAATCCGGTCCAACTTTATATCATCTCAAGTAGACACAACTTTTTTCCCTCGAGTTATTGTGTAGCACCAACAGCTCGAACTGTGACTGAATTTCTTAGTTTTCATTCACCATTTACCCTCTAAAGCCGTATTTTCCAGGTTGGAGAAAGTATTAATTTGCATCTTAAAAAAAATATGTGCCATGTTTGCTGGAGGCGCATGTCTGCCATCTTCACACTTGAGATGAAGGCCTGGGGTCAGGAGTGCAAGTCAAGCCTTGACTATGTGTTTCGTGAGCTTGAGACTTGGTTACATGAGACCCTATCTCAACTTCTGTAACCTCCATACAAAAAAAAAAAAATCATCCATTTCTATGTAGAAAACTACTTCTATATAATCTATGAAGAAGGTTTTTTTTTTTTTTGTTTTTTTTTTTGGTTTTTCGAGACAGGGTTTCTCTGTTTAACAGCTCTGGCTGTCCTGGACTCGCTTTGTAGACCAGGCTGGCCTCGAACTCACAAAGATTCTCCTGCCTCTGCCTCCCAAGTGCTGGGATTAAAGGCGTGCGCCACCACCGCCCGGCTTATGAAGAAGGTTTTTGATTCATCTACCCCATTGTCAGTGAATGTCAAACACTGAAGAATGCAATCAGAGTAGTAAACTGAGAATAACAGTTAGAAGCACATATGAAATTGTACTACCTACAAAGTTATGTTTCAAAATTGCATGTAACCTTGGAGATAAGTGTATCTTGATTGTATTCACTAAATTCTATAACCTATAAAAGTGTAGAAAGAAAATGTGTGCTATATATTCAAGAGTGAGAAACTTCCAAAAACATTCATAATTTAGTAGTATATTTTAAAGCTTCCTCTACATAGCAACCCTGTACTTGTGTGAGTTGATCTTGAAAAATGACAGAATTACTATTTGAAAGTACTTACATGATGCTAAGAATATTGATATAGTTTAATTACAAAAAAATTGGTTAGCATTCTTATAAATGTGGTAGAAATATACTCTCAGTCAGAATACCCAGGTAATTGGAACACTTCTTGGCTGTTTTGATGGCTGAGACACAGCATGTCTTAATTACAGTGTTTCTCAGGAGGATAGTGTGTCATCACAGATGGAAACTTACTACAGACAAGTAGATTTTACTTTATGAGAACATTTTAAATGTTACTCTGAGAATATTAGTTATCCCTCGTTCACAAAGATGATACCAATTATAACACAATGAAGAGGGAAAAATCCTGTTCCTGGCAACAATTAGTCCTTGTAATATGTATTCAAAATTGTATCCTTAAGTGTTGCAAGACTCAAAAATCTTATAAAAATCTGATTCTAAGTGAGGAAAAAAAAAAGTTAAATAAATTCAGTTGTGAAACAGCCTTGACGAACTGATGCCTGAGGATCAGGGCCAAACATTCCTCCTGTGATTTTACTTATTAATTTAGTTTTGTATGTATGAATGTTTTGTCTGTGTGTATGTCCTATGCACTATGTGTGCACAGGGCCTGCAAAGGCCAGAACAGAGGATTCCATCCCCTTGAACTGGAGTTATAGATAATTGTGAGCTGCCATATGGGTGCTGGAAATTGAACCTGGGTCCTCTGGAAGAGGAACAGTGCTTTTAACTGCTGAGTGGTCTTGCTACACCCCCTCCTGAGATTTTAAACTGCTAATATAAGAACAAGTTACCTAGACTTCCCACTGCTTCCAGAAGCCAGGGTGGTAGGGAAAAGGTGCCACATAACACATGATGGGACTCACTGTGATCCCCACCCACATTCTGCTTTTCTGATTCTGCTGACCTCCAGGAAAGGGATGAAGTTGACAGATGCAACTCACTGGAGTTTGGCTTCTTTTTGCAGTGCCTCAGTGGCACTCTTTGGTGCCAAATTTGGGCTCTTCCTCAACTCTGCTTGGCAAAGGTTGTGGAGAAATGACTAGAACCTTCCAATGAAAGGTTTGTTTCTTCATTTACATGTAGCTCTGAAATAAATTTGAAGACCAGGTGCTATTATTAAATTTATAATTCTTCCCAGGGAAGTTTTAAGGAAACCACCACAGATTTATGGAACAGTTTTTTTAAGTCACAAATTATATTAAAAATATGAAAATTAAAAGAATGTATGTTGTTATATAACTTTTTGCCTATTTTGAAACATACTTTATCAGACTGTAGAATTTGAATGATTGACGGTTAAAGTACTTAAATTTAATTATAGTTATAGAAATAGTGGGTTTTATTCACTTGAAATGAAATGCATGTCTTGGTTTCATTAGTAGTTTCTATAGTTTCTTCCAGTTCTAAATTTTATTATCCTGAATTGAAAGTCTCAGTAGTAATTTTATTAATCCAATAAAATAATCTCCCCAAGTAATTTCCATCCTGATTTTTCATCCTTCACATTACTAGAATGAATAATTGCATATTTTTTTCCATGTGAGTCAAGAGTGTGCCATAATGTAATTGTAGCAAAAAAAAAAAATGCTCACTGAAGAATGCTTAGCCATCGTATAGTAATGAAAATTTGGGCTCTAGCACATCGCCTTGTTCCATGGCTAGTGTTTATAAGAAGGGTCTGTTACATCTTCATTTCTACAAAAAAGAGTTGTGGCGCTTGACCTGTGTTCCACATCGGATTGATGGCATAGTGGGGACTGGCTATTCACAATTCTTGTAGTGCTCAGTGAAAGTCAGCTGCATAGGAAGCAGGTCTATGTTGAGCAACTTTGCTTTGATTCAATAAACTCCTCAACATCTCAGGCTCACTAAAGACCACTGGGTATAGTATGTAAAGAATTAAATGGTGATGGTACAAGAAGCATCTCGTGTGCCTTAAAATGCTATCTTCTTTGAAGCTTCCATGGAAGTGATCTACAGATGCTCACTGCGGCAGTGGCAAGCTGCCGTTCGTGATACCCGTTAGACACTTAAAGTAGATGCATCCAGCCAGATATGACTAATGCAGCAAGAAAGTTGATTAAAAAAAAAAAGTTATTCTCAAGATGTTTCTAGACAAATAGAGAAGTTGAATGGCTTCCGGTTTTTGTCTTAGAAATAAATGCTAATACTTGGGGGAAATCTTAAAATCTCTGTTTCTGCCTTTTCTGATGGGAACGGGAAATTAAGTTATTATTCCTTTTAGTTTCCACCCTGCAGTAAGATAAAGTAATATGAAGAAAGTGATTTGACGTTTTGAGTGCTTGGCCATTGAGAAACAGATGAAAACCTCTCTAAAGAAAATGTGCTTATAGTTACCCACTATTTTGGGGGCTTTTATGGAACCTCCTTTTCTCAAGAGCACCTGCTGATTGTGTGAGTTGATGATCACACACATGTTGATGCCTAGTGTCCTTTGATAATCCATGAGATTAAGTATCTATTGCTCTTGCCTTGTTGAGCCTGGTGCATAGTTTATCAGGAGAATCATCACTTCAGACTGTGCCGCCAAAACCACTGTCACCGCTGGGATTCTCCTCATAGTATTTATTTACCTTGTCTCTCCCCTCCATTTTTCTTTCTCAGTCTCCGTCTGTCTTTTGCCCTGTTTCCTCTTGTGTCTATTCACTCTTCCTCCAGTCTTCCTTCGTGTTTTGACCTCTCTCTCCTTCTTATTTTTCTTCTTTATTCAAGACAAGGTTTCTCCTTGTAGCCCCAGCTAGCCTGGAACTCACTCTGTAGACCAGGCTGGCCTGGAACCAACAGAGCTCCACCTGCTTCTGCTTCCCGAGTGCTGGGACTAAAATGGGCACCACCAAGCCTGGCTCTTTTATTCTTCTTTATTCCTAAACTCTCATTGTCTTCATAGCCAATGTGTGTGTGTGTGTGTGTGTGTGTGTGTCAGCCTGGGTTGGAATCATCCATCCTTTGTTTTTTGTTGCCATCGTGACATCCCTCCTGAACTGTATCACGCTAGTTATGTTTGGTTTTCATTGGCTCCAAAGCACAGGGATTTCCTGGACCAGAAATCCCTAAGGGGTTGTTCTGTTTGCCACAGTTGCTCCTGGTTTATTCCACAGTAAGCTCGAAAGCACTAAAGAATGAAGCTTGATTAATGCCTCAGTTTCCCCCCTTTTCTTTCACTTTCATTTTCTGTGTTAATAAACGACAAACCCTTTGGGACCTTTTGGGAATCTTCTGATGCTGAATCGTTTTGGCAGGACCATTTTCACCATGCACTCTATTCCCATTCAGGATGAAAAGTCCTAGTCCCTGCTCCCCTCAAGGTTCTCATTAAGGCAATTCTGAACTTAGGAACCCAGACTGAGTATCAATGGGCCACTTTACATGGCTTTGGTGATGAGTATTTATAGGTGTTATTGGATACACATTGTTCTGTCTTCTCAGTTGAGAGTGGGTAGCCTTCCCCTTGCTGCCCTTCTCAGAGAACTTTCTTCACAGTGGCCCAGTGCATGGCACTACAGTGCTGCACGGTGTGCTTCACCTTGTGGCGTGACTAACACTAATTCAATAGGTGACCTTTTTAACTGATTGCTGTCTCTTCGCAGAATCATGATGGCAGTATTGACTTCCGAGAGTATGTGATCGGCCTGGCTGTCTTGTGCAACCCTGCCAACACAGAAGAGATCATCCAGGTGGCATTTAAGGTACTGCCAACCCCACTGACCACATCTCGGTTGGCCTTGTAAATATGTGCTGACTCTAACTCCATTATTTGGAAAATCAGTGAATCTGTCCCCCCGAATTTACAGATGTGCTGTGACATGTTTGGGAGGGTAATGTGATTAAGTCAGTTGCTACCGAGAATAAAGAAAGCACAAGCAACCCTTTAAACAAAAATGGAAGCAGCCGAGGTACGAGTGTCAAGATTGAAGAGTGGCCGTTTAACAAATTAATGTTATTTCTTTTCAGCCCCTTTGTAAAGCCCTGAAGTAAGATTTATAAATAAACACCACTTCTTGCTCCTCATCCTAATTCATCTAGAAAGGCCTGATCTCTCCTGAATTTTGCATTTGTCAGATTGTTGAAGTGGCATTTTGCTGCTGGAGTTTATTTTGTGGTGGTGAGGAGGTCCAGGCAACATTATCATAAATGTCCCAAGTTTCTGCCCTGCTCTATTGAATATTTGATACTGCAGTGTTCAGCATATTTTTAGTGTAGTACAAGGATCTAAATTAGGAGAAAAAAGCCCTTTCTTATCCCCAGGGAAGCTTGAGGAAACCCAGACTGCACTTGCCACTCATGCATACTTTATACCAAAGTGCATGTCCTTCTGAGAGTGTTTCATCATGGTGCTTCCTTTGAGTTCAAAGTTTGTGGGGTCATCTCTAAACTGAGGCCTTTATCTCCCCACTGGTCTTCCCAAGCTGCATTCATTGGCTTGTACAGCAATAGCCTTGGGTTCCATGTAGCATGAAAGCCAGTGACCTCTCATATCTCTTCTGTCTCCCTGGCTTTCTCTAAGACGGAGATCCCACTGTGGTTCCAATAGGCTTTTCTCCTCTCTAATATCTAGAAAAACTCTCTGGCCAAGACTTTCTTTTCATGTTTTAGAGGCCACCAGGGATGGCCTTCGGAATTCCATTGTTCCGTCATGGTTGGAGCAATCCCTATGGGCACTTTCTGTTGCACAATGCTTTAAATCGAGAGGACTGGATGTAAAGAACTCCGTGATTGATGCTCAGCAGATGAGCTTGGTGCAGGGGCCAGACACTTTTTTCAAAGTTTCAACCCTTGGGCTTTTAGACTTACTCATCAGAAAACCTAAAATGACACATAGAGCTAACTTATTCCAATCCAGACATCTCTGTTTCTCTTTTGGGATTGTATGTATAATTACATGTTTAGCTGAGCAAATAGTCACTCTTGGTTTTCCAATGAAAGACCCAATAGAAAAGTTGGCCCTTAATCACAGTAATTACTGTTTTTGAAGTAGTCATGAAAATCTTGACCAGCCTAGACCTTGGTTTAAAGATGGAGGAAGGAAGAAGGGAAGAGTTACATCTATAATTAGCTCATTTTTCTCTAAGGCAAGCATTATGCTTTACATGGGTTTTTACTTATCACTTCATGTATTTATCTACACTTTTTTCTTGAGACAAGGCCTCACCCTGTAGCCCAGGCTGGCTCAAACTTGAAGTACTTCTATATTAGCCCCCTGAGTGTTAGGATTACAGGTACAGGCCACCATGCCCAGCCTGGTTATCTTAGGCTGCCCTTTTAGTATGCGTTACATTTTGTATGTTTTGCATATTTTTTTGTTTTCTGTTGGTAATATGCTTTCATAGTATACAGAATCCTGTCACATTCTTTTCTGTGCTAAGCACATTACAGCTACTTTCCTATCTTTTATTTCCTCCTTATGTTGAGCTATACAGGTAGAATAGTAGAGGCGTTTAGTTGCAGGCAGTAGAGTCAACTCTGGCTGATTGTTAGTCGTTATGAGGCCAGGGAAGAGGCCATGGAGAATACACTCAACCAGCCCAGCCCAGAGGTCCTTTAGGAACAGTTCTATATCCTTCCTTGGGCCCAGCAGTTAAAGCAAGTGAGCAGTTCATAATTCACATCCCAGGATGGTCTGAGAGGTTTTGGACTATGTGCTCAATAGGAAATACAAGACTGTCTAATTAGGGATCCTAAAGTATTTTACTCAATGAGAAATATCATTCCCTTAAGGAAACCGAGTGTCAAGTTTTTACCAGGGTCCAGTCTGGGATTCACCACAGATCTGTGAATTGGCCAGTAAAGATGATCGGGAGTTCTTACTGAGAGAGGGAAATCAAGGAGGGGAAGGGCCAAGGGTGGCTGTGGCCAAGAACCAATATAGAAGACGGAAAGCCCAGGATGGACCTCATGGAGAGATACGATAGGGAAGTGAGAACTGCGTCTATTCCAAGAGTTTAGACTGTTCAGGTGGGGTGGAGAGAATCACTGAAGGATGGAGGACTGGAGAAAGTTCAAGCCTTGTGACCAGGGAGATGGATACCACTGAGTCCTAGTGGTTACTATGTGAAGTCCAAGATACGTAAGGAACCTGTTGTCTACAATTTATAATAACCTGCCAATTCACATCTCTCTTCCCAGCCACCTTCACCCCAAGTTAAAAGCTCAGGAAATGGGCCAGAAGTCTGTTTTCCCATCTTGGGGTAACAAATCCCAACTTTTAGTAATAGATTTTTTTTCTCTTAGCCACTATTCAGTATTCACTTACATTTCTTTCCATGATTACCAGACCTAACCAATGTCAGGTTTTTTTTTTTCCATGTCTTTGATGTAATGTTTGGTCTAAAGTAGAGATTCTAACTACCAGGGCTTTCAGTTCTGACTACCAGCATTCGAATGCCAGCTTTGCCACTTACAGATTGTGTGCCCTGGGACAGACCTACCTACCTTCATTGGGCCTCCACTGCCTCATGTCTAAGAGAGGCCTGACAGTGGCACCTGTTGGCAGAGTGTTACTGGGAGAATTAAGGATTACTGCATGTAAAGGGAACTGAGTACCTTTGATCAGTGCCTGTAAAGAATGAGTTCTAATTAAAAATTACTAATACCCAGAGAGGATTTGGGTTATTCCTTATCTATCATTTATTTACTTCTCTTCTGTTGCTTGATCTTCAACCTTCCCAGTCCACTGTTTTTCTTTCCACCTGTAAATATAATCTCATTCCGAGCCTGTGTTAGCTCACTGTCTCCTGGCCTTCATTCTGTGACTTCTTAGAAATGCCCACCACACTTGTCATTACTATTACCTTCTTGGTCTTGCCATGACTTGGTAGTCTGGCGCTTGTTACAATTGTCAAGTCTGGTTCTCGGTTATTAACACCCTCTGTTTGCTTTTGAAGACACACTGCTTCTAAGTCTCAGCTCCTCTTCTGCCCACACATCTCAGTGGTGGCTGTCCTAGGGCTGGGCCTTTACTTCGTTCCTTCTCAGCAGATAAGCTGCACACACCCGTGGTTTTGGTACTTTCCTGAATTTCTACCTGGAACCTCATCAGTCTCTTGAGCTCATAGCTGATTTTTTTTTCCTCTTACTCTTGGCACCTCTAATTCAAATTTAACTCTCTAGGTCCATCTCTTGATCTCATTTGGCAGCGGTTCCTATGACTATTTTCCTTAGTTATCCAACTCGAACACTTCAGCTCTTTGACTCCCTCCCATTGCTGCAACCCTTTTCTGCAAATCCTATCTGTGCTGCTTATAAAGTCTGCCTTTCCTGTCCTGCTTGTCCACCCTAGACTCACATGGTTTTCTTGCCTGTGGCCTGAGCACTCTCCTGCCCCCACCCTGTCCTACACACTGTGCTTTATAATGCACGTAATCATACTGGTTCCAGTCTAGTATTAGGTGGGGCCATATGCATCCACCATGATCTGGTTCTGGCTTCTCCATCAGTCTGTGAACTTACGTCCCAGAGACTTTTATCTCCTGGGAATATCTCTTTATATTATGAGAGTCAACTGTAACGACAGCTTCTCTGGAAAGCCTTTGTGGATATCTCTGATTAAGATTCGTCATGTCCCTCCAGGGCTCCCGTGTCTTTTAGTGTATGCTATTGGCATGGCCCCTATGCTAATTCTTTCTCTGTGCACTAAACTGCTATAAGTGTTTAGGTCTTATAAGAGTATCAGAGACCATTCTCACTTTCTCTTTCTCACATGTATATACGTAATATATATATTATATATATATCACATGTACATACATTATATGTGTGTATACATGTATGATATATCTGTATCTTTGTGTATTGTGTGCAATAACAGTGTACAATAACTGTTCCCATTATTAAAGACTTTGCTTTCCAATACAATTCAATACCGGTGGCTTTAGGACCTTACCTGTGTGTGTTGTTTCCCTTGCAGCTCTTTGATATTGATGAGGATGGTTACATAACAGAGGACGAGTTTTGCACCATTCTGCAGGCTTCTCTTGGAGTGCCTAACCTTGATGTTTCTGGTCTCTTCAAGGAAATTGCCCAGGGAGACTCTGTTTCTTATGGTGAGTAGTCAGTCCCCCGTCCATTACAAGGAGAGCATCTAGGCTGTGAATTGAGAGTAAAATGAGCTTGTTTCCTGAGGCTAACTACTGTTAACAGCACGATGATGATGACTAATGTTTTCATGGTGGTGATAGTAATAGCTAATTACTGAAGAATTTCATGCTCGGTACTCATATCTTATATATAAACTTGTTTAATCAGTATCCTCTGTTTTCACATCTGTGCTTGGCAAAGAACAAAAGATTTAAGTAGTTTTTTTAAGACTGCCCACCTGAAGATTGTCAGAGCCATGATTCAAATTCTTGTTTTTTGATTTGTTTGTTTGAGACAGTTTCTCTGTAACAGCCCTGGCTGTCTTGGACTCAGTTTGCAGACCAGGCTGGCCTCCAACTCACAGAGCTCCACCTGCCTCTGGTTCCCGAGTGCTTGGGATTAAAGGTGTGCGCCACCACACCCAGTTTTTTAAGGATCTTTTTTTTTTCCTCAGGTTTCAAATTCTAAGAGCCTGGCCTTAGAGCCCGTACCACTGACTATACCTCAGCGCCTTTCATATCTGTTTCGAGTGCGTCCATGCTGCCCTGAGCCAGCTAATCGAGCTAGGCTATAACTGCAGTGCAGGGGTGTGGACCAAGGCACTGACTAAACAGTTTGCTGATATGTAATGTAGTAGTTTATGTAAACATGGGCAGGCTTTGTCTTTTTCACCCTGTAACAAGAACCCATGAGGGAGTGACCATACCAAAAGAAGGCCTGTGGCATAGATACAGACCCACGCATTAGCTTCTCCTTCATCCTGCTTGCTCAAGACCATACATCAAAACAATGGTGGTGAATCACTTTCCCTGGATCACCCAGTGTAGTCTTAAAAAAAGAAAAAAAAGAAAAACCTCTGTGCCCAAGTGATTATTTCCTGCTTAGCTTTCATGTGGCCCTAGATGCCAGGCTGGCTTATCTTCCCCAAGCTTTCCCCTCTGGCTGGAGGGGGACTCGCTAACCACCCAATTACCTTGCCCCAACCGTGTTCACAGAGCTCCAGCTCATCAATGCTCATGGGATGGGGAGAGAAGGTCACATATTTTTCTTACTCTGTATTTAGTTGCTTGCGTTTTGGCTGACCATATTCTCTTTTAGACAATTACATACAGAGGGCCATGAATCTATTGAGTTCATTAAAAAAGAAAAAAGTCTTCAAAAATCCATTTGAGCTAAAATTTTTGGTCATTTGTTTCTATAACACTCTCCATTACTCCAACTACCAATTTTTTTTTAAAAATTATTTATTTTTATATTTGTTTATGCCTGCTGAATTTATGTGCAGGAGCCACAGAGGTCAGAAGAGGGCATCAGATACTCTGGAGCTGGTGGGTCATGAGCCAGCATGTATGTGGTTGGAACCACTGAGCCATCTCTCCAGCCCCAAAACTACCAAATTTTGATGAAGTGTTTCATTGGAAGATAATGATTTCAATTAGATTAAAATTGTTTGTAGGTGGCCATACTTTTGTCAACGTAAATAATCTGTTTGAGAATACGCTACATGGTTTTAGTTAGTTTGTTTGTCTTAGATTTATTTTATGTGTATGAGTTTTTTATTTGTGTGGATACTTGTGCACCATATGCATATCTGGTGCCCACAGAAGTCAGAAGAGGGCAATCGATCTCCTGGTACTGGTGTTACAGATAATTGTGAGTTGCCATGTGGGTGCTGGGAGTCAAACTTAGGCCTTCTTCAAGAACAAGTGCTCTTGACTGCTGAAATTCTCACTAGTCCCAGGGACATTTTTTTTCTTTTTCTTCTTTTTAGCTGCATTTTTCATATGATATATTATTATCATAAATAATATCTTTATTTAGTTAGTTGAAAAATTGTATACATGTGTACAGAGTTTTTTATTATACCCACCTCTCATGCTCTCTCTCTCCAACTCCCTTTAGACCCTCTCAGCATATCTCCCTTACAATGTTAGTTCCCCTTTTTGTAAGTAACCCACTGAGTCCAATTAGTGCTGCACATACACACATGGGTATGGGGCATCCGCTGGGACATGGACAGTCTGATGATATGTCAGTGGCCAGAGTTTTGTTTTTTCAATTCAACCTTTTTTCTTCCAGAATACCTAGAATCTCTCCCCTCCCCTAATACTATGTAAGTCCAAAGTATAAAAAAAATATATTTAAGATATTTAAGTATTTTAAAAAATAAATTTTGACATGACTTAAGAACATGATCCTTTAAATTGTTATCATTATTGGTTCTTCATTAGTCAGATCAATAGCTCCATTCTACTTATAGTCACTTCACAGCACTTCTAAAAAAAAAAAAATGAGATACTCTTTGCTTGTTTTGAGAAAGGGTCTTACTATGTAGTCCTAGCTGGCTTGGAACATACCAAGATCCACCTGTTTATGTCTTCCAGGTGTTGGGGTTAAAGGCATGTACTATCATGCCCAACTCCCTTCCCCAAAAAGGTACTCCTTAGTGCCACTGAAATCCCACCCAAGGGCCTCAATCCTCTGAACAAAGCACAAGTCTTAAAAGTGTAGCCTTAGACTTAGCAAGTCAACTCTTGCGCTCACAAGTCTGCCTTAGAAGTCATTTTGTTATTCCTCTTCACCAAAATAGGCTAAAGATGTGAAGGAAAATTTAAAACTAAGGGCAATATTGTATTTTGGAAACTCGAGCTTATTGCAGATTTGAGGTTGAAATCCTCATTAATAAATTCATTATCTTCATCTCAGCAGTCAGGTCTACAACATTGAGAGATAAAAGAGCCGGGACTCAGAGCTCTTGTAATATGATTATTGAATGAGCTTTCCTGGCCATTATTGATTATAAGTTTGGGCTCAGTTTGCATCTTTCTGCATAAGAGTTAAGGGTTAAAATAGTTTTCAAATCTACTCATAGACAGTCCTGGATTGAAGATTTAGGGAAAAAAAAACATAGAAAACGGAATAGGATAACAGTGTAGAGCACAGTAAATGTTATGAAGCAAGCACCTCTGTAACTGCTGTTCAAGAGATGAATGGAGCTGTTCCAGAGCGCCCGGGAGCCCCTCCTGGCCCTTGGAGGCCACAGCCTCTTCCTCACTTGGAAAGGAATCTCTGCCTTGCTTTACGTTATTTCACCACAGAAGTGTGTATCACAACACGTTTATGTTTTATGTAAGTTTTTGAACTTTATATAAATGAGCCCTTATAATCTGTGTTCTTTTGTATCTGGCATTTTTTTTTTTCGTTCAGCATATATAGTCACAAATTCATCCTCATTGTTCGTTCGCTTTTATTGTGCTCCATGAATATGCTACAATTTTATTCATTGCTAACCGTCTACCTGAGCTGTTTTCTTGTTCCCTGTCATGAATGGTGTTGCTTCGCTATTAACATTTTCATACAAACTTCCAGGTACAGTTTACAATTTCCATAGGTTGTGTGCCTCAGAATAGAATTAGTGAGTCATTAAAAGTATGTATCATCAACTTGACTCAATGTTGGAAAAACTCCTGCAGAGAAGTTGTCCAATTTATACTCTCATCAGCAGTTTTTTGAGTTGGGTAACAATGACTGTATAGTTAAGATCTTTGGTTAAGTTTCATCATGCCAAAAGAAGAACCACCCTAATTTGTTGATTTTTTTCTTCTCTCTCTTCTAGAGGAATTCAAAAATTTTGCTCTAAGACACCCAGAATATGCCAAGATATTTACAACATATTTAGACCTCCAAACGTCCCATGCATTTTCGTTGCCAGATGAAGTTCAGACAATGCCCTGTGTGGCTAGTAATAAAGTCAGTCCTGAGAACCGTGAGGAGGGCATCTCAGACAAAAAGGTTGACTGAATCTGTTCCCGGTGAGGAAAGTTGACATGGGAAAGTTGTTTATTGACATTGTAAATGTGTTTATCAGCTAATGTTGTTCAAAATAGAAAGCTTTTTTTTTTTTTTACTAAAATGACGTATTTTCTTCCTAAAGTGCTTTTATTAACCCACATATATCAAGTAAGTTCCGTTTTGATTTATGTTGCACTTTACTGTTTGCATTAATTCATTATACCTGCTGTATATTTTTATGAATTTTTCAGTTTGATTTTCATAATAAATAAATCCATTGGTCTTACTCTGTACTGGCCAGCATTAATGAACTCAGTGTGTTTAGCAAGTACAAACAATTTTCAGTCCTTTCACGTATAATAATACTATGTTTTCTCTAATTCCTTCCCTTTCCAGAAGTCAGGATAAAGAATCTGGAAAACACCACAGAATTTTGTATCTTTATCTTCACAGGTTTATTTTTTCCCTCTATATTTCTGTTTCCTGGCCGAGAGAGGGAAGTGAACCCTTAGTTAGATGAAACTTCTCAGGAGCATCCACTCCCTTGCATGAGCATTTCTGGCACAGGTTTCTTTAAAATGTCTGCTACAGCAGACCTTTTTACACTATGCCTACTACAAAAGGGATTGTGTTTTAATGATGACTGTTGTAGTCACAAGTTGAGTGGGAATCGCCTTATTGAAGGGAGCAGTGGTGGCCTACTGAGAAAATGAATTGTTTGCCACAGAGTTGAACTGAATTTGAGTTGGCTGGTTCCAAAGATAGCACTTTCCCAATAAATAAATCAGATTTGCCCTTTTTATATATGGTCAAATTAGTCTATTTTACCATGTAATCCAAGAGAGAGTTTTATTGTGTTAGTTTTCCTCTTGAACTTTAAGAGTTTGTCAGAAATAACCACATGGAAAATAGAAACTTCCAGTGTGTCACCAAGAGCCAAAGAATCAAAAAGCTTAGTTTGTTAATGTGTGGCCACGTCTACACCCAGGCAGGAATTCCCTCTAGACTAAGCAAAAATTTCTTCAAATGCCATTTTTATTGGGACCCATGTCTTCATGGTCTTACTTTCACTTACATTTGAGGTTTTAAATAAAGAACCAATTTATTAAAAGGATGTATAAAAATCATGGGTTCCTGTGCTGCATTCACCGTTTGGTACCAAATCCTTTGCTCTGGCTAGGTTTCAAAATCTATTAGAGAGTTACCCAGCCGGAGTTTTAAAGTCAGTTTTCGGGCTCAGAAGGCTCCTGAAAGTATGGGAGACTATATCTAATCAAGGGCCATGATTTTAAACTACTTTCATACACGAAGTAGGAGTATTGTAAGTTAATGGCCAAACACACATTTGGATAATGGATAATAACTGAAATTCTATTCTTAAGAATATGTAATTATTTGCTTTTTATATGTCTTTAAGCATTTGTGAAGGGTGTTAGATGTGCTGAAGCAATTGCTTATGTAATTAATTATACTAAGTAATGTTTACACTGATGTCTGCCATATCCAATGAATATATGTACTCAGGAAGCCCACATGTTCATCTACTAATCATGGGAGAAACATCAGGAATTAGAGGCTTCCTGTGAGGCTATCAAAAATGATCCCACCTTTTCCTTGTTTTTATGCGTCTACTTCTGTCAGTATAGTATTTCTATTTTATGATTTTACCAATGAATAAATTTGCAATGTAAAAGCTGACAATCGCAAAGTTCGGGTTTGTGACATTATCTCAAATATACCTTTTTTACTTAAAACCTGCCATGGTTTGAGTTTGAGCTTACATAAATATGAATATAGTTCATCATTTTTTTTCAGTGATCTTAGTGTGCTGTACTGAAATACTATGACTTTACCCAACGTGGTAGTAGTTTATTGGCTTTTAGATTTATTTATTTTTGCTTCATGTGACGTAGGTGTTTTGCCTGCATGTGTGTGTGTCTCTCTGCATCACGTGTGAGGATCCCCTGGAGTTACAGATGGTTCTTAATCATTGTGTGGGTGCTGCGACCAAACCTGGACACAAACCTGCTAGAGAAGCCAGTGCTTGCCCTTCCCCGCTGAGCCGTGTCTCCAGTCCCAATCAGTTATCTTAAGGAGCTTGACTTGACTGAATGCTCAGCCGCTCCCTACAGAGCAGGCCTGGACTTTCCTAACCTGACAACAATTTCTTCTAAAGAGGCTTTTCTCCTCTTAATATTTAAGAAAAGAAATTAAGTACCACCTTGGTCATATTTTCTAATTTGTAGAGGGAAATCGAGAAATATTGTTTCATTTTTCTCCCAGCATTTACTTATTACTTCAAGTTATATCTCAATCACATTCCCTTCCCTCCTCCCTCTCCCGGCCACACCCCCCTCTCATCCTCCTATCTGCTTTTGAAAAAAATTTAATGTGTATCTCCTTCCTCCCACAGGGCCCCCTTTTAGTCCAATAAAAGGCTCTTTTTATTATAATAATAAATACATTACAAAACAATAAAAACAATTAGGCAATGATTATGAAAATTACAAGGTATGACATAGATTCCCATACATATTTGTCAACTGCTACTAATATTCTATTATCTATCTATTTCAATGAGTTTAAAGCTCTATACCTAATGCAGTTTCCACCCTAACTTTCATTACCAACTTAAAAACATCTTCTTACACCAAGAACATCCCTTTAATTCCTAAACAACTTAAAACTTAACTGTGAGACTATAATATCTAGTCTTCTTAAAGCATTTAATAAACCAAACGCATTTCAATCGAAACGGTTCTGCTGACAGATACTGATGTGCCAAGTGCTTAGAGACTAGAGTGTTTGCATTGTGTGTGGTTAACTTTCCTCTTCTGAATGTGACAATCAGTGGCGACAGCTCTAACGGATATATATTTTAAATTACCCTTGCAGTTGGTTGTGCTGATGCACACCTTTAATTTCAGCACTCAGGAGGCAGAAACAGGTCTCTTGAGTTTGAGGCCAGCCTGGTCTACAAAGCAAGTTCCAGGGTAGCCAGGGCTTCACAGAGAAGGCCACTCTTGAAAAAACAAAAACAAAATATACATTAACTTGTTTATTCGGGGAGTTGCTAGGCATGTTATGATCGTCCTATATGGAGTCAGTTCTCAATTCCACCGTGTGAGTCCCGGGGATTGAACTCAGGTCCTCAGGCTTAGCAGCAGGTGCCATTATCCACTCAGCCATTTGGCCAATGCACCTCCAGTGGTATTTAGAGGAGAGTGCCCCCTTTTTAGAAGGTACATGTCCAACACTCTGCACGAAACACGGCAGCCCAGCTGCTTGATGCCCAGGCTCAGGAACTCCCTAGGTAACTCCAAGCCATTGAAGTAACTCCAAGTAATTGAAGGCCATGCATTTTCCTCAAATAGAGGGTCATGGACTATATGGAATAGACAGGCTTTCTACTATGAAAGTCCTTGGATGTTTGGTCTTTATATAGCAATCATCAAAGAAGATAAAAACATCCTGTAGACCGTTTTCTAGGCAAGCAAACACATTTATGATGTGTTGAGGTTTTTTTTCTTTTTCTTCTCTCTCTTTCCAGTTCTTTGTTCTTGTTTGTTTGTTTGTTAACTTTTTGTTAAATCTCAGAAGTAAAATGTCCGCCATGGGTTTATGTGCTTGAGCATTTGGTCGCAAGCTGGTGGCTCACTTTTTTTTTTTTTTTTTTTTTTTAACTTTTTTTTTTTTTTCTTCAAGTTACATCTCAATTGAAATCCCCTCCCTACCCCGCCTCCAGTCCCACCCTCCCACCCTCTTCCGCCTCAACCCACCCCTCCCCTTCCTTTTTTTTTAAGTTTAAGATATATCTTTTCCCCCCAACAGCTCCCCCTTTCAGTCCAACAAATGGCTCTTACTCTTATAATAATAAATACAATACTAAACAACAGAGGTAATTAGGCCAAAATTATGAGAGTTATATGGCTTGGCATACAATCCCAATGTCCAGTCTATATGTATTTGGCACCTGACTTCAACATTCTACTGTCGATCTATCTCCATGAGTTTAAAGTTCTATATCCAACTCAACTTTCATCCCAATTTAAAAAGCATCTTCTTAGAACACCCTCTTGATTCCCAAACAACTCAAAATTTAACTATGAGACTCTAGCTATCTATTCTTCAACCACCTCAGAGACCTGAGAGGGACAAATATATCTGATTATATAGGAAGTGCAAGGCTGCAGCTTCCCAATCTAAGAAATGACATACCAGTGGCTGCCTGGACAGCTCCCATTTTCTCTCCATACATTACAGCATCAATCTTCAGTCATTTGGCCACATTTCTCTGACAGACATTGATTGTAGAGCAGGGGTTATGAAGGACTCTCCTACCCTGTCTTGGCAGAGCTAGGCTGTCGACTTACCTGCTTCCAAGTTTTGTCCTTTTTGGACAGCAGTCTGTCTACAGTTGAAGCAAGGGGTTTTTCCTACCCTGTCTTGGCAGAGTTAGGCTGTCGATTTCCCCGCTACCAAGTTTTGTCCTTTTTGGACAGCAGTCTGTCTGCAGTTGGTGCAAGGGGTTTTTTCATGCCAAGAGAAAGGCTTGCCACCAATTCAACCATCTTACAGTGGAGGTTCTTCGATGCTTATCCTCTACTTGGAGTAGAATAGGGTTGCCGTCAGGCGCTGATATGTCTTGATATAAAAAAAAATCTTGATTTAAGATAACATCTTTGAATGCCATATTCTGCAGATCTCAAGGGGTTTTTGAAGATGCCCTATCCATCTCTTGTATTTAGATAAGCAAATGTTGCTTGTCTCTTAGCAACTTGATTACTGGGTAGTTTAGAGAATATCTGTGATAGACTGTCATAGTAGCCAACAAAGAGACATGTTTGCATGACTAGGAGTTTGTTTTAACTATCCTAGACCGTTTTAGATGGTTGGTATCAAGAGGTCAGAGCTTCACATTTTATTTTTAAGTATCTCTAGGTATGATACCATTGGGAAGCATTACCTTTAAATTTGTATCAATATACAAAGATCTATTCAATTGTGGTTAAATATACTCTAATTATGTATCAATATACCAAGATCAATGCCTATGTAGCCCAATATAATCTTAATATTACGTCCATATGGAAGGGTCAATACCATTGTGGCCAACTATAATCTTAATTTTGTATCAATATACAAAGATCAATACCGGTGTAATCCAATACAATCTTATTTTTGCACAATAAACAATGGTCAATACCACTTTAGCCAAATAAACTACTAATTTTGTATCAATATACAAAGGTATAAGGGCATATTCAATAATCTGCCCCTTCTTCCTGGACCTTCCTGTGCTATGTCTATATCTCATTTTTCTCAAGCCCATGCACTCCTACATAGGAGAGGAAGAAGGATACAGAAAAGGAAAAGTAGGAATTCCCTGGGGCTACCCTCCAAAACCCATTAAGACAGGACCATTTATCAGCTTGTAGACTCTTCCCCTACATAACAGAGTTTTCAGTTATCCTTCAAATAACCAAAAAGATGGGCGGAGAAACACCCTTCCCACCCTCTGGGCATGGGACGTCGCTCTCTTAAAGTGACTTCCTGCTGATTTGGGTCGTAGTAGACCTGTTTGGGGCCCCAACCCAAATGGGAAAAATGATTAAAAATGTTAGTACAATCCTTTTATGTTCAGTCCTTCTGTTCTCAGCTGTTTAGATGACCTAAGGGGTTTGTAGGCAGAAGCTGGTCTTGCAGGCTTCACTGAGGTTCCGGCCGGGGCACTGTGTAGAGCTGAACGGTCCCAGCGACACTGGATTGCAGTGGTGGTTGCAGGCCCCCGATGGAGACAGCTATTGAGGAAGTCTGCCAGGCAGAATCAACTGTGTCACTCATCCTCCTTGGTGCCTGATTCTGCTCTCTGCTGAGGATTCCGCTGTCCGCTGTCCCCGGGCTCCCCTAATGGACACTTCGATTCTTCTGGAACGATAAGAGCAGAGCCCTGCCCCAATCCCAACCCTAGGACAATTGCCCTCTTTTTTTTTTTTTTTTTTTTTTTTCTGGGGGGGGATGGAGGGGGCTAGGTAGTACTTCTCCTGAAGCAAATTTGGCCTTCTGACAACATACAAAGCGTTATCTTTCAATCCGGGTTAAAGTAGAAATCATTCTGTCACCTTGGAGCTAAACCAGCTCTAGTGTATATATTTTGAGATCCCAAAGGACAATCTGCCTGCATCAAGAAGGCCTTTTGTAAGTAGCCTCCAAACCTAGGTCCCTCCAAATCCCATGTGTGTGTCTCTGAACTCTAATTATTGGGAACAGGGACCTGTGTTTCTCATCAGAAGGGATCAAAGATGTGTTCCACCACTCCTGGATCGAAGTCTTTCTCTATTTAGAGTTTACCCTGCATCAGGCTGACCCTGAACTCCGGGATCTGCCTCTTTCTGTCTCCAGTGTGCTGGGAGCTGGGACCAAGGGTGTTCTCTTCTTGAATGGTGGGACCAAGAGTATGCACCCACACCACCCCGCTCCATATGACTCCAGAGTACATAAGACCACCAACTCTAAGGTGCCCCCCCCCCCGGTCTCCGCTGAAGTCAAAGGCATGGGCCAATACCACAATTCCCTTGTATTTTACCTTAGCTCCACGTCTTCTCTACACCTGGAGGTCTGCAAATCCAGGCCGAATGGCTGTATCCTCTGTTCCATTCACAGTGTTTCAGCCCTGCCCCCTGCCTTTTTTTTTTTTTTTCTTCTAGTTAATAAATTTATTTGTTTGTTGCTTCAGGTTACATCCTTATCATATTGTCCTCTTTTCCCGCTTCCCAGCCCCACCCTCCCATGCTCTACCCCCTGACCCTTCCGTCTTGTTCCTCTGGGGTGGAGTGTCCCTGCCTAACAGTCTCTCACCACAGATCAGGAGTCATATGAGGGCCAAGCGCCTCTTCATTCACCGGGGGCCTAAGAGGCAGTACTGTCAGTGACTGGTGTCTCATTGCTGCTGGGGGAATACTAAAAAAAAAGACCAACAAACACACAAACCCACAAAAACAAAGAATATCAACAAAAAAAAAGAGAGGAAAAAGAGAAGGGAAAAGGAAAGAGAAAAAAAGAAAAAAAGAAGGAAAAAGAAAAAGATAAAAAAAAAATTATGTCCTTGTTCCTTTTGATGTGTTGGTTGTAGTACAGATATCCTGTACGAAATAGTTAAAATCCTACTATAAGTGAATAGATGCCATGTGCATCCTTCTGAGACTGGGTTAGCTCACTCAGGATGAGCTCCTCTAGATCCATCCATTTGGTTGCAAATTGCATGATTTCATTGTTTCTGATAGCTGAGTAATATTCCATTGTATAGATGTACCACAATTTTTTAATCCATTCTTCAGTTGAGGGACATCTGGGTTGTTTCCAATTTCTAGCTATTACAAATAAGGCTGCTATGAACATAGATGAGGAGACTTCCCTATGTCTCCGTGAGAGGTCCTTTGGGTGTATACCCAGAAGTGGTATGGCTGGGTCTTGAGGCAAGGTTATTCCTAGATTTCTAAGATATCGCCAGACAGACCTCCATAGTGGTTGCACAAGACTGCACTCCCACCAGCAATGGAGTAGGGTACCCCTTTCTCCACACCCTCGCCAGCATGCGCTATCATTTGAGCTCTTTATTTTAGCCATTCTAACAGGTGTTAGGTGGAATCTCAGGGTAGTCTTGAGTTGCATTTCTCTGATGATTAAGGATGTTGAACATTTCTTCAAGTGTCTCTCAGCCCTTAGGGATTCCTCCTTTGTGAATTCTCTATTTAGCTCCATCTCCCATTTTTTGATTGGATTCTTTGGTTTCTTGGCATTTAGTTTCTTGAGTTCTTTGTAGATTTTAGATAATAGCCCTCTATCAGATGTGGGGTTGGTGAAGATTTTCTCCCAGTCTGTTGGTTGCCGTTTTGTTCGAATGACAGTATCCTTTGCTTTACAGAAACTTTTCAGTTTCATGAGGTCCCATTTATTGATTGTTGATCTCAGGTCCTGAGCTGTTGGTGTTCTGTTCAGGAAGTTGTCACCTGTGCCAATGAGTTCGAGGGTTTCTCCTACTTTTTCTTCTAGTATCTTTAGTGTGGCTGGCCTTATGTTAAGATCTTTGATCCACTTGGAATTAAGTTTTGTACAAGGTGATAGGTATGGGTCTAATTTCATTCTTTTGCAAGTGGACATCCAGTTGGACCAGCACCATTTGTTGAAGATGCTGTCCTTCTTCCATTGTGCGTTTTTGGCTTCTTTGTCAAAGATTAGTTGGCCATAGGTGTGTGGATCCATGTTTGGGTCTTCAATTCGATTCCATTGATCCACTGGTCTGTTTCTATACCAGTACCATGCTGTTTTTATTACTGTTGCTCTGTAGTACAGCTTGAAGTCTGGGATGGTGATACCTCCAGATGTTTTTTCATTGGACAGGATTGATTTAGCTATTCTGGGCTTTTTGTTGTTCCATATGAAGTTGAGACTAGCTTTTTCCAGGTCTATAAAGAATTGTGTTGGTATTTTGATAGGAATTGCATTAAATCTATATATTGCTTTTGGTAGGATAGCCATTTTTATTATGTTGATCTTACCTATCCATGAGCATGGGAGATCTTTCCATCTTCTAAAGGCCTCTTCCATTTCTTTCTTCAGGGGCTTGAAGTTCTTGTTATATAGGTCCTTTACATGCTTGGTTAGAGCTACCCCCAGGTATTTTATGTTGTTTGTGGCTATTGTGAAGGGGGTTGTTTCCCTTATTTCTTTCTCGGTATATTTGTTTGTTGTATAAAGAAGGGCTTCTGATTTTTTTTGAGTTAATTTTGTATCCAGCCACCTTGCTGAAGTTGTTTATCAGCTGTAAGAGTTCTTTGGTGGAATTTTTGGGGTCGCTTATGTATACTAACATATCATCTGCGAATAGGGATAATTTGACTTCTTCATTTCCAATTTTTATCCCTTTGATCTCCTTTAGTTGTCTTATTGCTCTAGCAAGGACTTCAAGTACTATATTGAAGAGATATGGTGAAAGTGGACATCCTTGTCTTGTCCCTGAGTTTAGAGGAAATGCTTCAAGCTTCTCTCCGTTTAATTTGATGTTGGCTACTGGCTTGCTGTATATTGCCTTTATTATTTCTAGGTATGGTCCTTGTATGCCCGTTCTCTCCAGAACTTTTAGCATGAAGGGGTGTTGGATTTTGTCAAATGCTTTTTCTGCATCTAGCGAGATTATCATGTGGTTTTTTTCTTTCATCTTGTTTATGTGGTGAATTACATTGATAGACTTTCGTATATTGAACCATCCCTGCATTCCAGGTATGAAGCCTACTTGATCATGGTGTATGATACTTTTGATGTGTTCTTGAATTCGGTTTGCTAGTATTTTATTAAGTATTTTTGCATCAATGTTCATGAGGGAGATTGGTCTGAAGTTCTCTTTCTTTGTTGGGTCTTTGTGTGGTTTAGGAATCAGAATGACAGTGGCCTCATAGAATGAGTTTGGCAGTGATCTTTCTGTTTCTATGTGGTGGAAGAGTTTGAAAAGTAATGGTGTTAGTTCCTCTTTGAAGGTCCGGTAGAATTCCGTGCTAAAGCCATCTGGCCCTGGGCTTTTTTTGGTTGGGAGATTATTAATGACTGTTTCTATTTCCTTAGTTGTTATTGGGCTGTTTAAGCTGTTAATCTGATTTTGATTTAGTTTTGGTAGGTGGAATTTATCGAGGAAATTGTCCATTTCGCTTAGGTTTTCAAATTTAGTGGAATATAGATTTTTAAAGTAATGTCCGAATATTTTCTGGATCTCCTCAATGTCTGTTGTTATTTCTCCCTTTTCATTTCTGATTTTGTTGATTTGTGTTCTTTCCCTTTGCCTTTTAGTTAATTTGGCTAGGGGTCTGTCTATTTTGTTGATTTTCTCAAAGAACCAACTCTTGGTTTCATTGATTCTTTGTATAGTTCTTTTTGATTCTAAGTTGTTGATTTCAGCTCTAAGTTTGATGATTTCCTGTCTTCTGTTCTTCTTAGGAATGTTTGTTTCTTTTTTTTCCAATTCACCCAGCTTAGCTGTTAGTTCACTAATATGAGCTGTCACAATTTTCTTTTTGAAAGCACTTAGTGCTATGAACTTTCCTCGTAGCACAGCTTTCAATGTATCCCATAGGTTTGGGTATGTTGTGTCTTCATTGTCGTTGGATTTTAAGAAGTCTTTGATTTCCTTCCTTATTTCTTCCCTGACCCAGTGGTCATCCAGTAAGGAGCTGTTCAATTTCCATGTGTGTGTAGGCTTTCTGTTGATTCTTTTACTGTTGAAGACCAGTTTTATTCCATGGTGGTCTGATAAGATACAAGGTGTTATTTCAATTTTCTTGTATCTACTGAGACTATCTTTGTGACCAATTATGTGATCGATTTTGGAGAAGGTTCCGTGGGGTGCTGAGAAAAAGGTGTATTCCTTTGTGTTTGGGTGAAACGTTCTGTAGATATCTGTTAGGTCCATTTGGTTCTTGATCTCTGTTAGTCTCAATATTTCTCTGTTTGTCTTCTGTCTTGATGATCTGTCCTTTGTTGTGAGTGGGGTGTTGAAGTCTCCCACTACTAATGTGTTGTGATCGACGTGCGCTTTAAGTTTTAGAAGTGTTTCTTTTACGAAAGTAGGTGCCTTTGTATTTGGGGCATAGATGTTCAGTATTGAAATTTCCTCTTGATGAATATTCCCTTTAATGAGTATATAGTGCCCTTCTTTGTCTTTCTTCATTAACTTCAATTGGAAGTCTGTTTTGTTTGATATTAGGATGGCTACTCCAGCTTGCTTCCTGGGTCCATTTGCTTGGAAAACCTTTTCCCAGCCCTTTACTCTGAGGCAGTGTCTATCTTTTGTAGTTAGATGTGTCTCTTGTATACAGCATAAGGAAGGGTCTTGCTTGCGGATCCACTCTGTAAACCTATGTCTTTTTATTGGGGAGTTGAGTCCATTGATGTTGATGGATATTAGTGACCTGGGGTTGTTATTTCCCATTAGTTTGGTATAGGTGGTGGTCCTGTTCCTCTTTTGGTTTAGTTGCTGATGGGTTTTCTATTCCCTTTGTTTTCTTGGGTGGAGTTTTCTTCTCTGGGTTGGGATTTTCCTTCTAGGATTTTCTGTAGGGCTGGGTTTGTGGGTAGATATTGTTTAAATTTAATTTTGTCATGGAATATCTTGTTTTCTCCATCTATGTTGATAGAGAGTTTTGCTGGGTAAAGTAGTCTGGCTGGGCATCTATGATCTCTTAGGACTTGTAGTATATCTGACCAGGCCCTTCTAGCTTTTATCGTTTCTGGGGAGAAGTCAGGTGTAATTCTGATGGGTCTGCCATTGTATGTGACTTGACCTTTTTCTCTTACAGCTTTTAATATTCTTTCTTTGTTCTGTACATTTGGGGTTTCAATTATTATGTGGCGAGAGGAGTTTCTTTTCTGGTCTAATCTGTTTGGTGTTCTGTATGCCTCTTGGATTTTTATTGGCATCTCTTTTTTCAGGTTTGGGAAGTTTTCCTCTATGATTTTGTTGAAGATATTTCCTGGGCCTTGGAGTCGGGAGTCCTCTCTTTCCTCTATACCTATAATTCTTAGGTTCCGTCTTTTCATTGAGTCCTTGATTTCTTGGATGTTGTGGGTGAGAGATTTTTTAGCCTTCTCATTTTCTTTGGATGTTGTACTGATTTCTTCCACTGAATCTTCCATGCCTGAGATCCTGTCTTCCATCTCTTGCATCCTATTGTTGATACTCACATCTGTAGTTCCTGTTCTCTTCCCTTGGTTCTCCACTTCCTCTTTTAACTCTGACTGTGTTTTCTTTATTGTTTCTATTTCTATTTTCATGTCTTGTATGGTTTTGTTCGTTTTGTACATTTCCTTCTCCAGCTTGCTTGTTTTTGTATGAAAATCTTTCATGGCTTTTTCCTTTTCCTGTTCAAGCTCTGTCACCTTGGCTTGGAGCTCTTTAATGGTGTTGTTCCTTGTTTTGATTTGTAGAATTGTGGTTTCTTTGAATTCCTTCATAGATTTAAGTTCTTCTTGCAGGGACTCTATCACTTTCCATACTGCAGAATTGTCAATGTTTTCATGTGTTTCTGTTGGTGTGTGGTCATCCAAATTGGATGAGCTAGGGTGGTTCTGCTTTGTTGGAGTCATAATTCCTTGATTTCTATTTTTTTTTTTGACCTTTCGCCATTGGATGCATTTAGCTGTCTGTTTTCTGTGCTTGGAACCACAGTGGATGATTTGGTGCAGGGGACGAGTACTTGGCTATCTGTCGTTGCTTACTGGGGGATTTCAAGATCACTGTGGTTTTAATGGCCAGAGGTACTGTGATCTGGTGCAGCCTATTCCCAGGTTGTGAATAATGGACCAGGATTGTTTCACTGCTCCCAATTCAGACTTCTCTATGTTGCACTTTGAGTTATCAGCCTGTAATGGTTCTGATGGTATGGGCCTGTTTGCCCAGGCACAGATTCTGTGGGCTTTGTTTGTCGTCCCGGAGGCTGACAGGGTCTGGCTCCACACCTGATATGTCTGGATTTTCCAGGATACAGCTATGGTCCCAATTTCTGGATTCTCTCTAGTCTTCTCATCACAGGGCTGTACCCTGTGCCTAATTCCCTTCTTGTCTGCGCCGCCACGGGTCCTGTGGGTACCCCAAGCCCCGGATCCTCCGGCTGCCTGAGTGCACCTCTCGTCCCAGCAGCTCCGCCGTGGGTGCACGGACCCCTGGCCCCACCCACGCCTGTCTCTCTCCCCAGATGACCTGCCGTGGACTGGCGGGGATTTGTCCCTGCCCGCCGTACTCTCTCCCCAGCTGCGCTATAGTGTGTGTGCGAGATTTTGTCCCTCCCGCCTGCCTTTGTGTTCCCTGCTTCCTGCGCTCTCTCAGAACCTCCCGCCCTCCTGCTTCACGAGCAGCTGCGGATCCTCTGGATCCCCAGGCTGCCTGAGTGCACCTCTCGTCCCAGCAGCTCTGCCGTGGGTGCACGGACCCCTGGCCCCACCCACGCCTGTCTCTCTCCCCAGATGACCTGCCGTGGGCTGGCGGGGATTTGTCCCTGCCTGCCGTACTCTCTCCCCAGCTATAGTGTGTGTGCGAGATTTGGCCCCTCCCGCCTGCTTTTGTGTTCCCTGCTTCCTGCGCTCTCTCGAAACCTCCCGCCCTCCTGCTTCACTAGCAGCTGCGGACCACCCGCTGAGCCCCGTTTGTTCCTTGCTAAGGCTTCCACTATCTCGCAACCTTTTCTAAGT
>CAJQZJ010032284.1:4543631-4594102 GCA_907164525.1 Lophiomys imhausi
TTTTATGGCTCTTTTTTCCCGCGTTCAGAATGCGTCAGTGTAGGTCGTGGTGGCTCACTTTTGAGAGGTAGTGCAAACTTTGGGAGGTGGAACCTCAGTGGAGGAGTTGGATCTCGGGAGGAGACCTCGAGGTCACAGCCTAGTCCAGCTTCTTGTCCTCTGAACTCTGAGCAAGCAGCTGTCACATACTCGCAACACCTTGAAGCCAGTGGCCATGCCGCCTTCCTGTCCATGGTGGACTGTGCCCTGAAATCATGATCCAAAAATAAACCCTTCTTTCTAAAAGTTGCTACTGGCCACAGCGATGAGGAAAATTAGCTACAGTAGTCATTCTCTCAGTGTGTTAAGTCATTGCTGTGGTTTGGCAAGATAAGGGGTGAAGACCCTCAAAACATTCCTGGTACATCTAAGATACACATCACAAATTGTGAATAGAGTAATTCCCTTTCTGTCCCAGTTAATGTTACTCCTGTTGCTATGTGATGATCACCTCCCTGTATAGTTTCCAGGTATCTGTGTAAGGAGCACATGTCCCAACAGGCTGTCTCCTTTGCACTGCCATACCCAGCTTGCTTTCTTTTGTAAAACACTAATGGAATGATTTTCTTCAAGTTATTATAAAAGAATCTGTGCACACAAGGAAAAGGGAAAACAGTGGAGGAGAGTAGACATATTCTGTCTTTCTTCTATCACCCTAAATTAATTAGTACTAACATTTGATATATTCTACCACCTTTTGCCTAAATATCCTTTCATTCTCAAAGTAATAATTAAATGCAATGGTTCCGGTCTTACTGTTTCACTTACAGTGTAAGACATTCTAATGGACCCAATTTCCTGCTTTCCTCCAAGCTGGATAAAGACAATTCCTGTCTTGGAGTCTGCTCTGCTCCCTTCTTGGGTAGACTATTCCCCAGATTTCCACACAGCATTCTGTTCTTCAGGTTTTAAGAACAGCTCCACACAAAGTAGCTCACATTTTATACAGCACTGGTTTTTGTTTATTTGTGGGGATGTATGGACATCAGCACAATTTAATTATATAATTTTATAATAATCAAAATTTGTAACTTTTTTATTTAATTTTTTATTGAAAAAATTTTATTTTGTGAATTTCACAGCATGCACCCTGTTCCCTTCCATCTCCCACCTCCCCCCAGACCCACCCTCCATCCTTGCAATCTGTCCCAGCATAAAAAATAGCAGCTCATTGTGGAAGCTGCAGTGTATCTCAGTATGTCCCACAATATTCCCCTTCATCCACACATTCTACTTGCAAATGTTCATTATAATGACTCCTTGGTCTGCTACAAGGCCCCTAGTTTCCACTACTCCCTCATTACTGGAACCTCACTGGAACTCCTCTCAGATATGCCATAACTGTCCTGTGTCATGGAGATCCTGCAGTCCTGGGTTATGGAACTGACCTCTTCTTGGACTCCAGCAGTTCATCCATGGGGTAGATGTTGTGGTTGGCCAACTCAAAGTCCTGGATCTGGACCTGCAACCTCCCTCCACTTGCATGGCCAGTTCTACTATGGAAAAGGACAAGGCCTGCTCTCCCGAGTGCTGCAGCATGTGAGGGGCAGGGACAGTGCTCCTGCTCTTGTGATCCCCATCTGGTCCAGATCTGTAGGCCAATGGTGATGAGGGCAAAAAGGAGGGGAGGACATCTCTCCCTAGTTAACACCACCACATTGCAGACAGAAGGCAGGGCTGACTCTCCCACACTCAGTCCCTCAGAGCTGGCTCACCCACAACCCCCACATCCAGGGCCAGGTAGAGTTCTTCTAGTTTCTGGTTTGTTTCCTGTCCTGGGAGCCCATCTGGTGCTTGCCGGGTATTGGTCTTGTAGTCATCATAGGCTACCCTATTGCGCCAAAGTGGTGTTGGTATCCAGCGTGCTTTTTAACCCCCCCCCCCCAGGATGTTTGTGTGCATCCTAATTGTCTCCCATTTCTAGTGCTCAGGCTTCCCTGAGACTTGATGTTTGCTGAAGAAATAATGATAACATGATATTTTGTTTATTGTTCTTCATATGGTATAACAGAAACTCTTTATGACAAACTCAAAAACCTGATATTATTATCTCTAGATCTCACATGAAAGTTAAAACCAGAGAGGTTTTGCCTCTTGTTCAGAGTTACGTAACTGTGAACCCTGGGGCAGGGCTTCAAACCCCAGGCTGCCTGGCTCTCCATGAGAGGGTTTTTGATTAAGCCAAGGTAGTCTGAACCCATAAAACAGCCAAGAAATTATATGTCAGGCTGAAACTTCCAGAAACATGGGAAGTAGATAATCTGAGAACCCTCCAGTCACACAACCTCTAGAATGCTGAACATCACAAGCATGAATGATGAATGTGTGGTATGTGAAGGACAGTCCTCAATGCCAAAATTGAAAAGAGCTGCGACCCAGCCTATCTCAAGGGTTGATGGTCACAGCTGTCCTGTGGTTGTGTGCCAGCCTCACTATTGAAGAGGATCTAGGGGCAAAAGGTGAAGCTTTTGTATAAAGTAGGCATTTGGAACAGGCATTTCAGCAGAGAATAATATATTTGCTAAATTCTAAGGATAAGAGTGAATTGGGAAAAAATATTCATCTTCTGGCTATGAAAGACAGTGAGGTTTTCTCAACTTGGTGCTAGAGTGTAGGGAGAGAACTGCTCTTTTTATTTTCCATTTCTTTTAACTGTATGGGGACTCATTTCTTAGTCTGATATCCATGTGTCCTGGCAAATGTCCCATGTGTACTTTGGAAGATGAAGAACTTCATCTCAAATGAGTACTTTATAGTCTGTATAGGCTTCTCTCAGTCTCTCTCTCTCTGTGTGTGTGTGTGTCTGTGTGTGTGTGTGTCTGTCTGTCTGTCTCCCCTGCCTGTGCCGTGTGCACATGTTTTATAATGTCAGATATGAATCTCAAGGCATTGGGCAAACTAGGGAAGTATTTAAGCATCCCAGCTCTTGTCTGTGGAGAGGACAAAAGCTCTCTGGATAGCACAGGTGATGTAACCCAGGCTGCCCTAGAGTTTGCAGTTCTGACTCTGCATCCTGCGTGCTGGGATTGCAGGAGTTTGCCACTGCACTGGGCCAAGTCTCTGTCCTTTAATTGGAGAATCCTGTTCACTGACGTTTAGTGCAATCAATTGACGTGGGTGGTTTTAAACTCGCTATCTTTTCTTCCTGCTTTTTCCATCTATTCTTTGAATTTTTCTTCTCTTAACACCTTTTTGATTAATCAGTTTTTACTTGTACCATGCTGCCTGTTTCCTTGGGCTCCTTCTTTGATATGTTTTTTTAAGTTTACTCCTGAGTTCCTATATATACAGTAGACTTGATTCAGCTTGATGTCAAACAGTAACAGGCCCTTTAACATGGGATGTTTATTTACAGCAGTGTGCCCTTTCTTACTCCACCCCGTGATCAGTGCGGATGGCAACTATTTAAACTAATTTAAACAGAAAATTGCATTTAAGAGAAAGAATCTGAGAGGGGAAAGAAAAACTCTTTTGTATTTATGTCCATATTTAGTTCCTATTTCTGGCATTTTTCTTTTCCTTTCTTTATTTTTGTAATTCCACCTTCTTTCTACTTTACTTTTTTTTTCTGGACAGGGTTTCTCTGAGGAGCTCTGGCTGTCCTAAAACTTACTCTGTAGACCAGGCTGGCCTTGAACGCACAGAGATCCACCTGCCTCTGCCTTCCAAGTGCTGGGATTACAGGTGTGCAATACCACTGTCCTGCTCTTGAGTGATTTTTTTTTCTTGAATGATTCTTAAGCACAAACTTTATGAAAATAATTCTCATTATTTTTCTGTCTCATTATTTGAAGAATACTTTTTTTTTTTGAATGAAAAATCTTAGGTCACCACCACTTACCCTCCCCCCACTTTAGTAATTTAAGGATCCCCCTGCCATCTTCCTTTTCTTGTTTCTGATGAACAGTCAACAACAATTTTCTTCATTATTTTCTCCCATGTAAGGAATTCTCAGTTTCATTTTATTTTTAATTTTTGTGTATGAGTGTTTTATTGCATGCATGTCTATGAACCAAGTATGTGCAGTGCCCATGGCAGCCAGAAGAGGGAGTCCTCTGGAACTGGAGGTATAGATGATTGTGAATTACCATGTGAGTGCTGGGAGTTGAACCCTGGTCCTCTGGAAGGGCAACCAGTGCTCTTAACCACTGCGCCATCTCTGCAATGTATTCTTATCATCATGCTACTTGTAACATTTTTCTCTTATTACTGGTTTTAGGGAATTTTATTTTGGTTTACCTGGGTCTATACTTTCTAATATTTTTTGGGAGGGGGGTCCTGTTCTTTATTACTTTTTTTATTTCTTGAGATTATAATATAATTGTATCATTTCCCCATTCCCTTTCCTCCTTCCAAATTCTCCATGAATTCCTCCTTGTTTTTTTTCAAATTCATAACTGCATACTTTTTCCTTGCTCTTTTTTATTAATTATTCTTAGGTGTGTGTGTGTTCCTAAATATGTAAATACAACCTGCTTATTCTACATAATGTTACTTGTATGTATATGTTGTTTCCAGGGACTGACCATTTGGTGTTAGGTAACCAATTAGTGTGCTCTTCTCTGGGGAAGACTGTTTCTCCCACTCTCAGCATTCCTTCCTTGCAGTTCTTTGTGAAGCCTCCTGGCTTTCCCCATCTACTTTGGTGTATCTATTGTTGTTGTCCTTGTTCAGCCCATGCGTAGGCAGTCCTCTTGTTGTTGGTATTTTTTGATGTTGTTGAACGTTTTCCAATGTTTAAGCTTGTGCTATCCATCAAGCCTGTAAAATAAATGGCTGAGGGAAGTTCTCCAGAAATACTGGAAGTGAAAAAGGCAGCCTTGGGACACGGTGGAAAAGGAAAAATATGGTAAACAAAGAGAGTAGTTTAGTAGACCCTTGAGTTTTCTAAATTATGTTTGGTAAGTGAATCAGAGCTGGCCCTGTATGACTAGAGTATCTAGGAACAATGCTGAAGATGATCATATTATAAATGTGTGAGGGGAATAGGGGGTGCTGTCAGGAGTTGATATGTCTTGATATAAAAAAATATAAAGTTACAAAAACATCTTTGAATGCCATATTCTTCAGATCTCTTGTGGTTTTTGAAGAGGCCCTATCTATCTCTTATATTAGGGTAAGCAGATGTTGCTTGTCTCTTGCCGGTTTATTTCTGATTAGCTTAGAAAGTAACTATAATAGGCTGTCATAGTACCTAACTGAATGACCAGCTTGCATAACCATTAATTTGCATTTCTTAATTACCCTAACAGTTTATGACAATTAATAGTAAAAGGCCGAAACATCACATTTCATTTTTTTCTTTACCTCCTAACCCTTCCATCCCATTTCTCTGGGGTGGGGTGTCCTTATATAACAGTCCCTCATGTCAGTTGAGAGGTCGTATGAGGGTTAAGAGCCTCTTCATTCATTGGGGACCTATTCTCCTCCAAGTAGAAGATGAGCATCGAAGAATCTCCAGTGGGAGATGATTGAATTAGTCGCAAGCCTATCTCTTGGTAGGAAAAGCCCCTTGCCCCAACTGTAGAAAGAATGCTGTCCAAAAAGGACAAAACCTGGAAGCAGGTAAGTCGACAGCCTAGCTCTGCCAAGACAGGGTAGGTAAGTCCTTCATAACCCCTGCTCTACAATCAATGTCTGTCAGAGAAACGGGGCCAAATGACTGAAGATCGATGCTGTAATGTATGGAGAGAAAATGGGAACTGTCCAGGCAGCCACAGGTATGTCATTTCTTAGTTTGGGAAGCTGCAGGCCCTGTACTTCCTATAAAATCAGATATATTTATCCCTCTCAGGTCTCTGAGGTGGTTGAAGAACAGATAGCTAGAGTCTCATAATTTAATTTTGAGTTGTTTAGGAGTCAAGAGAGTGTTATAGATCTAAGAAGATACTTTTAAAATTGTGTTGCAAGTTAGTATGAATGTTGAGTCAGATATAGACCTTTAAACTCATGGAGATGTTTAGATCGTAGAATGTTAAAGTCAAGTACCAAATACATATGGACTGGTCATTGGGAGTGTACGTTAAGCCATATAACCCTCATAACTGTGGCCTAATTACCTCTGTTGTACTGTATTGTATTTGTTATTATAAGAGAAAGAGCCATTTGTTGGACTGAAAGGGGAAACTGTAGGAGGAAATAAGATATACCTTAAACTTAAACTTAAAAGAAAAAAAAAGGGAAGAGGATGGGGGGTTGAGGGTGGGAGGGTGGGACTGGAGGGGGAATAGGGAGGGGACTGCGATTGAGATGTAACTTGAAGAAATAAAAAATAAAGGAAAAAAATTTCAAAAAAAAAATAAATAAATGTGTGAGGGTAAAGGGACACCAAAGAAGTCACATCTCTGTCCCTAAACTGGTAAAGTGATTCCCAGACATGAAGTGAATGTACCAACCCAGAGCAACCACTTAAAAATCTGTAAGAGAGACTCTAAAAAACACTCTCAACATACATATCAAGATAGAATGAGAAAAATGTTCAGAGGGTCAGGGAACAGATAAACCAAAAGCAGCAAATAACCAAAACAAAAGACAGATGAAAACTGTAATATCTTAATAACTGAATGGAATGAATACTAAACAGACCACTTAAAAGGCAGAAATTTAAGCCGGGCGTTGGTGGCGCACGCCTTTAATCCCAGCACTTGGGAGCCAGAGGCAGGCGGATCTTTGTGAGTTCGAGGCCAGCCTGGTCTACAAAGCGAGTCCAGGACAGCCAGAGATATTCAGAGAAACCCTGTCTCGAAAAACCAAAAAAAAAAAAAAAAAAAAAAAGGCAGAAATTGGTCTGTTGAATTTTTTTTTCTTTTTTTTTTGTTTTGTTTTTTTTGTTTTGTTTTTTTTGAGGCAGGGTTTCTCTGAATATCTCTGGCTGTCCTGGACTCGCTTTGTAGACCAGGCTGGCCTCGAACTCACAAAGATCCGCCTGCCTCTGCCTCCCAAGTGCTGGGATTAAAGGCGTGCGCCACCACCGCCCGGCTCTGTTGAATTTCTTAAACTACACAACTGCAGTGCAAACTGTCTGTAACTCACTCCAAGCATAACCATGTGGGTATTGTATTAGGGGAGTCCAAAGACACAGAACTGACCCCAGATGATGTTCGTGCATGCACAAGTACAGAGTCTGGTAAATCAAAAATCTTTAATGTCTGTGTTAGGTTGGAGACCCAAGGAAGGCTTGATGTTACAGTGAAAACTCAGATACAGTTTGAAAGCAGAATTTTCTTTTCCTCAGAGACCCCCAACCTGTTTTCCCTTAAAGTCTTTAACTGAGTGCTGAGTATGAAACTCTCATTTATTCAAAAATTGGGGAAAGGAGGACTGGCAAGATGGCTCTTCCAATAGAGACAAATGTACATGTGTACCTCCTTGCTCAGTCTCACTTCCTCTTCCCTCTCCACCCCACCTCATGTATATAAATAAAATAATTAGGATTGGGAAAAAGACCCTTGAGAGACCCACTGGGCCCACTGAGATGGAACTGATTTAAAACAGCATTGATTACCTCCATAAGCCTGACTGGTGAACCACAGTGATGCTGAGTCTCCTGGAATTAGTATTGGTTCAGAGCCAATATCCAGTAATTCTCAGAAGGCCTGCTACTTCTTTTTCTACAATGTAATTACCTTACCATTCCCTTTGAAGAAGGATGTAAGAAATTTTTACTTTAAAAATTGGCAATGTCTGCCTCTTCTAGCCTCAATAGAAGATGTGTCTAGTCCTACTGCAACTTGATATGCCAAGGCAGGTTGATAACCATGGGAGGCCTCCCCTTCTCTGAGGAGAAAAGGAGGGAGAAGTAGGGGAAAGGGGGGTATGAGGGAAGCACTGGGAAGAGAGGAAGGAGGGAAAGCTGCAATCAAGATGTAAAATAAGTAGATTAATTAATTAATAGAAAAATAAAAATTGCCAATGTGTCAAAGTTCAGAGGTCAAATGTCTCCTTCTCATCAGATTCTACACACTTGTCTCTATTAGATCTTTTTATTTATATATTTATTTTTAATGTGTATTTGTCTGTATGAGCATATGTGCACCACATTCATGTAGGAGTCCTAAGAACCCAGAAGAGGGCATTGGTCCACTGGAACCAGAGTTACATACGGTCACAAGTTACCATATGGGAGCTGGGAACCAAACCCTGAATTATCTACAAGAGCAACAGGTGCTGGTAACCACTGAGCCATTTCACCAGGCTCCCTCCCGTCTGCATTAAAATTTTTAGGACTCCTTCCTTCCTAATCAGCATTTTGGCATTTTAACAGTAGATTCTTGATAAGAGCTAGAGCTCAACTTGTATTTTTTCCAGCCGGCAACAGGATGGGAGTAGGAACTGCTAAAAATTTAATTCATTTTTAGCAGTCCCTGTCTTGGGAGACGAGTGCAGATGAGCACATTCTTCAGGGCACATAAAGTTTTCAGGTCCTTTATATGGTGTTTGAGCTGGGATTTCAAGTCCCTGAGTGAATCATTCTCTTTCCTTCTTTTGTCCCTTGACACTAGAAGAGAAGCACCAATCTTAGTCTGCAGAGTCAGGAACGGGCTCTGAGGTACGCACAGCCAGCCAGCTGCTTGGTTCTCATAAACAGTCGACTTGGAGAATCCAGTGGTGATGTTTTCCATACCTTCATGGCTACAGTAATCTGTGGCCTCTCCATACTCCTTTTATTACTAGAAACATAGCCATGAATATCCTTACATATAATCACGCTATAAAAACCATTCCAGAAACCCAGAACCAGTTCTGGAAAGCCCATCCTTAAAACCCTCTTCCTCTAAGATGACTTTCAGTGCCCAAGCTATGAGGGTTAAAATCCCCCTGAGAGGTAGATGGAGGTACATGATAGATAAGCAAATGAAAGTGTCTCAAAAGAATGGCATTCCCCTCAACCTTCTGCAAGGCTGACTAACTCATTAGAACTTCAATGATGTGCAGGGGATGGGCTGTTGTAAATCCAGACCAGATGATGCCGGGCTATCTTTACCTTCTTAAAAGCTACTTATTGCCCTCAAAGATAGGCATTGACATCTTTGAGACCATTGGGTAAATCTGTTGAATGTAGGGACAGATCTCTGATTTCCACACAACCAATGAGCTAAGGATGTCCTCAGATAACATGTGAGGCCTATAGCATCTTTCCTTACTGGTTTCAACCTGTCTTACATGTTTCTTTGCAGTGTACATTTGGAAAGTGCCTGGATTTATGGCTTTGTCTTATTTTTGTTGTTGTTGTTCTGTTTCTATAAAGCTTTATGAAACTCAGGCCATATTGGAATATGGAATCTGGGATAACTTGAATCTGTGTTCCCAGGCTATGGTCACTCAAATTTGGCTCCAGAATAAAGTATCTCTTTTATCCTCTAAGGTAGTGGTTGTTTTTGTGTAACATATAGACCAAGAATGAGTAATTGACTTTCATGATTTTGGAGGTCACAAAATCCCCGTTTGGCAAGCTAGAGACCAAAGGCAGACTTGAGACTCAGGAAGAACCACTAATTCAGATCAAGTCAAAAGGCAGGAAACCATCAGTGACCTTGTTCAAAGCAGTCAGGCAGGAGGAGTAAATTTCTTATTCTCACAAAGACTTTTCCTGTTCTCTTCAGACCTTCAGGGGAGTGTGTGGGGTCCACCCACTTTTAAGAGGGCAATCTGCTTTACTTAGTCTACAGTTCAAATGTTAATCTGATGTGGAAATACAAAGATTGCTGCCTGAAAATTACATGGCCCAGGTTAGTCAAAATTATGTGCAACATGACCTTTGATCTAAAGCTACAGCTTATGCAAAAATTAGTTCAAAATGACTGAAATCTTAAATGCAAAATGCAAAGCTGTCACACCTTCTAAGTGAAACATAGGAACTCTTTTGGGCTGTGTCTTATTCTGCTACTGTAACAAAATGGGCATTTAAAACTTAATCTCACATTTTTCAGTAGTGAAAGCCCAAACAGCACAGTAACAGCTGGGGTGACGATGAGAACAGCTGGTAAAATCTGGTCAGGTGGGCGGGGACCCCAAAGCAATCTGGTCAGGTGGGCGGGGACCCCAAAGCAGCGGTTCTGAGAACATCCACATTGGAGGCCAAGTTTGCTGGGATGGAGCTCTGGTTCCTGTCTCTGTTATCTCATAAATGAGCATCTCAGCCTGGAAGATGGTTGAACCTGAGAGGATGCACTTGCCACCCAGATGAGACAACTGCACTGACCAGCTCACCTTTTCCCCATACCTTACTTATTGTTCCTGCCTACGCCCTTCACAGAGACCCCAGACTAGCAGCTTGATGTCACTCATTTCCTGAGACCTTGCCTGCTACACAGCCCCCCGACACACACACACACTTAGGCTCCCACCTATGGCTCTGTAGTAAGTTTCTCTCTACTTTTCTCTAAAACTCTTCCTTTGTGGTCCACAACTTTCATTCTTTGAAATCTTGGGGACAAGAGGCAAGAGCCTTGAATTCCTGAAATGCGACAAGAACTAGAAAGCTGGAGAGCCACTGGCTCAGGCAACTTTGGTGACCACTGAGTTTTTCTAGAATCCTGACTCCCCAAGAAAGGTTCTATTGTCCTCAAAGATGTCCCAATATCCCAATATCAACACTTTGGAGTCTCTGGATGCCCCATCTCCAACAGACAGAGTCACAGAGGAAGCACGTATGAGGGAGAGGAAGCTAAAGAGTGACCATTCTCCAGGAGTAAAATTCACCTGAAAACACACTCAGCCACATAGTACCCCCCAGCACCCAACTCTTAAAGACTTCACCATCTTTTAGCATCACCACAAGAGATCGACCTCTCAATACACAAGCTTCTGGGAGACAAAGCACAATGAACCCTACCAGATTCTAAGAGTAAATGAAGAGTTTTAGACTAAAACATGGTTCCACAAAGCAAAACATTGATAAATATTGTTCTTTTGTTTCATGAGGCCTTATTGAGATGGAAAGATGAACTACATATTTGGAGTAAACTTATCTATTTATTATCTATTATTATTTTTTTTACAAATTAAGTATCCAAAAATGTTGTATCTAAGGTATATAAAGAACTCTCAAGACCCAATGGTAAAAATTAGACAATGCAGTTATAAATGTTCAAAGCACATAAGTAGGTGCTTCATCACATAGATATAGCAGATGGTCGATAAGCACACGAAAGAATATTCAATGCTATTGTATTGGGGGGAGTGTAATTAAATCTCAGTGAAATAGTACTGCATACCTATGACTAGAATAAAAGCTTGTGACACTATCAATTACTGACGAGGAAGTAGGGGAGCTAGAAAGCCCCTATAATGCTGGCAAGGGTGGAGCCTGGTGGGACTGGAGAACAGATTATCTGGCAACTCCTTAAAAAAAAACATTCGGCTACTCAATGACCAAACCACTTTTCTAAACACTTGCCTTAGAAAAGTTCACATTTATGTTCACACGTTGTACGTAGACATTTGCAGCCATTCCATTCATAATAACAAAAATGTGTAAACAACCCAAATATACATTAAGAAGTGGATAAACTTATTTCTGGAATATTGTAAGAACTAAACTTAGGATTGTAAAGATACCACTACTACAACTAAAGTGTCTGGACAAGGCAAACTTTACCCTTTCCAAGGGGATATGTGTGGGAGAGCAAACACATAGAAAGTACACTTGGTTTTTATTCTGACTCAGGAGATGACTGTGTCTTTTCTCCGTTAGCTGGGAACTCTAAGTCTTATTTAATTAGCCAGTCTTAAAGAATTGGCTCACAGGGAATGAGGGAGGAAGAGGAAAGGGGTCATTGCTCCAAAGGGGAAAGGGTCATTGAATTCCTGGAGTGCAGAAGGGAATTGTATAAATAAAAGTTTTAGCAAGTTCTTGTGGGGAGGGTGCTTAAGACATTTACATAAAAGTCTTACAAAGTGAGGAAAATACCCCATGTCCTAAATTTGAGTTTTATAGAATTTGATAGAAAAGGCTCATAATTAATATTTCTTAAACAGTGGAGTAAGAAAGAACAAACAATAAAATCGACAATCGGGATGAATCTATGTCACAAAAAATGTATGAAACAAGAGAAGAGCCAATCCCTATATACTACATACAAATGATAATTCCATTTACACAGCATTGTTGAAATGACAAAATTATAAAAGTGGAAATCAAGTCAGTGTTCAGCCATAGGCCAAGCAGATAGGAAGGATGGGAGGGAGAAGGAAGTGGACTAACCATAAACGGTGACATAAGGAAGTATTCTGTGTTCATTCCATCGTCCTGATTGTGGAAGTGCACTACAGCTATGCTAAGTGGTAACCCGGAGGACACCACGCCAAGAGTGCATAGGATCTCCATAGTTTAATTGCCGGTGAATTTATAGTTATGTCACAAAAAAAAATTTGTTTACAAAAAAAAAACCTTTGGAAATTGATTACAAGAAAAGTGATCTTAGGAGCACAACGTAGGCATAAACACATCTTGAGAATGTTTTAAAAGCATAAGGGAATGGTACAAGACGTGTCTTGTCAGTGCTTTTAAGTTTCTAGCAAGTGGGTAGCTTTTAAGGTTTGTTTATTATTTTTTTATAAATACTTTATTTTTTTTCTTCAAGTTACATCTCAGTCACAAACCCCTCCCTTAAGGTTTATTTTTGATGTGTGTGGGATATGTGTGTGGGATAGGGTTGGGCCCACGAGTACCCTTGAGTCCGGAAGTGGGCACTGGAGCTCCTGGACCTGGAGTTATGGGCAGTTGTGAGATGCCCAACTCGGGTACTGTCAGCCCAGCTTGGGTCCTCTGGAAGAGCAGTAAGCACTCTTAACCACTGAGCCATCTCTAAAGCCCCTCAAATATTTTAGATATAAATCTAACGTAATAAAAACATGTTCTATATGTATAGTGAAACAGGAAACTGTTCCCCATAGATATGTACAATTACCATGTGCTGATTTAAAAAGAAAGGGTTTAAAGAGAGGCGTCTGGAGAGATGGCTCAGCGATTAAGAGCACTGGCTGTTCTTCCAGATGACCCGGATTGGATTCCCAGTGTCTAAATGGCTGCTCTGTGACTCCAGTCCTAGGGCATTCAGTGTTGCCTCCGACTTCTACAAACTCTGCATGCAGGTGGTACATAGACCTACATGGAAGCAAAACATCCACACACATGAATTTAAAAGAAATTAAAATAAAATAAAAAAGAAATCCCGAATAATTCTGCAATCATGGAAATTTAACTAGTCATCTACAAGTAATCTCCTAACTAGCCCCCTAATTTATCTGCATGTGGTGTTAAACTTTAAACACCTGAAGCTATAGATTTACCCAGAGTTGTGTACACTCTAACAGAGTAGAAGAGTAACTTTGATACCAAAACCCAATAATTAAATTATCAAATTTGATTGAAATGGATAAAGGACATTAATTTGTGATCTCATCCCAGTAATCTAAGGAAGTGTTAACTTTAGAGAACAATTAGAGAATTCATTTGTATAGTCAAATTAACTATGGCGACTAGTACTGATTCATCACACTGTGTGGTCACTGGGTCACCCTAGGCTAAAACAGAAGTGCCAACAGGCTGTACTTCTTCCCCCTGGGGGACTCAGAGGAGAAGAAGTTTCTTTGCCTGCAGCACCTTCTTGAGGCTACCACATTCCTTGGCTCATAGCTCCCTCCTCTGCCGTCAAAGATTGCAAGGATAATCACTTTGTTTTGGTTCTAACCCCTTTGCCTGCATTTCTACTTTCAAGGGGCCACCAAGGAAAGTCAGAACAATTTGGTTGATTAGTAACTTTAGTTACATCCACACCCTTAAATGGTTTTTGCCATGCAAGGTAGCATATTCCTGGGTTTAAAAAAATAGGAAAGGAATATTTAGGAAGCCAACAGTCTGCCTATGTTCTTCAGGAAGTAAACATCACAGTACAGAAACTGTATTAGCTTTTCATGACTGTTACAAAATGCCATGAAAATCAACTTTAAAAGAAGAAAGGTTAATTTGGTTTACAGTTTTGAAGGTTCCAGAAGCTGGCTTGGTAACCTGAGTTGCTTTTGGGCCTGTGACAAGGCAGCAAGGTTATGGTGGGGAATGCTTTATGTTGGAGTGAGCTAATTCATGGCAAACAAGAAATGAGGAGGAAAGAGGTAGGGTTCCACTACCTCTGTTAGAGCATCCTGTAATGATCTAACTTCTGTCTACTGGTCTTCACCTATTAAATCTTCTGCTACCTCCCAGTAGTTCCATGGACCAGAGGCAAAGCTTTAACACATTCAGCTTTGGGAGATACTTATCTGAACCATAGCAATCACAATAGATTAAACAAGACATTCACAGCATTCTTCCCTTCCCTATACTAACCATCTCAGTACAGAAACTTCCTTCACTTGATTGTGTACCAGAAACTTCAAGGAAAGACACACTTAAGAAGGCGTTCCTGTAAAACCGGAAGGAGACACAGATCTACTGTCCTGATTCCTAGGATTCCTCGGCGCCACTCTAGTGGTAGTTGTATTGGGAGCACAGAGACAAGAAAAGCCAGGCACAGGAAAAGGAAAATAAAACACATGAAATTTAACAGTCTACAGAATAATTAGTGCAGTTAACAAAAGCACCATCCTGAGCCGGGCATCCCCATGACTGTAATCCAAGCATTTAGGACCCTAAGTCAGGAGGGTCATCACAAGTTCGTGAGTTCAAGGTCAGCCTTGGCTAGAGGGAATGAGACTCAAAAACAGAACAAAATAAAACAAGACTGCTGTCCATAGTTCTGCGCTTCTATGTCCTATCACTCATCCAGAGTTAAATGAAATGCTTTAAAGAAGGGCGCGTGAGAATAATGTAAAATAAAGTCACAAGAACTTTGCTGAGGAAGTTCTGAAAACAAACGTTATTGGAATACACTCAATAAAGACAAGGAAAAATAGGAAGGCATAATTAAATTTATAGGCTGACTTCATGGGCTAACCACAAAGGCTTCCTTCTTTATTCTTCAATATCTCATAAACTCCAAGTAATCACAGAGAAACTCCCCTCGTGGTGGGCAAGTGCTTCTGTATATAGGGATGGAGCTGATAAGGACAGATTAGGAAGCTAGCTGTGAAGTGCGTGTGTGTGTGTGTGTGTGTGTGTGTGTGTGTGTGCGTGTGTGTGTGTGTGTGTGTGTGTGTGTGCGTGTGTGTGTGTGTGCGTGCGTGCGTGCGTGTGTGTGTGTGTGTGTGCGTGCGTGTGTGTGTGTGTGTGTGTGTGTGTGTGTGTGTGTGTGTGTGCCTGCGTGCAGGGCAGAGGGCCGCAAACAGCAAAGGAGTACTCAAGAAAAGCCATATGTTTGATGCAGGGGACTTGTCACATCACATATGAAACCTAAACAGTGACACAGGTATCCTAGCAACCCAGGCTGAAAGAATGCAAAGAAGAGACTGATGAAGTAGCAATGAGCTGGAAGACAGGCATCTACTTCACTCATCCTATCTTCCTTCATTTAAGTTCCTTTAACAAATATTTGTTAGGCACATCGTGTACTGCCAGAGTAGATGTCAGGGACACGGCAGTGAACAGGGCAAACAGTCTTTATTGCCACAGGACGCAGTGGAGAAGGCAGATATTGTTAAATGAATACACACATACATTGAGTATCAATAGTCTGAAAGTTTGAAAACCTTTTTGAGCATGTCCATGATGTCCCAAGTGGAAAAGTTCACACCTGCCCTCAGGAGACGGTCATGGTGAAAACACGGAAGCACTAAAAATACTGTACGAAATTATCTTCAGAGGTCAACAAGAAGGGCAAAGGTGCTTCCGGCTGAGCTTGATTTCCTGAGTTAGTTCCATCCCCGTAGCCCACATGGCGGAAGGGGAGAACTGACTCCTGCAAAATGTCTTCTAACCTCCACAAGCACGCCACGCCCTGTCTATGCATGCACACACTCACAAAATAAATAAATGGACGTAAAAAATGTTGTGAAATGTAAACGCATTTGGTGTTTAGACTTGAGCCCATGAATTGAAGCCCTCCTTGTTGGGGGGTCACACCAGTGATAAAGAGTCTGCCAGGCTGGTTGATGGATTAGAACTTTCATGACCCTGGAAATGCACAACCCTGTGTGCCAGGAACCAACTTGTCTCGTGCTATCCTTAGGCTCTTCCAAAGGCATTCCTTGTCAAGTTCTGTATTCGATCTAATGTTTTTGTGACTATCGAGTGAAACCTAGCTGCTAGCAACTCAGAACATCACCAGTTAACAGCTGAGGCAGGTACAAGATGTTTTTGCTTTGCTGTACCCAACTTACTTGATAACCCCACCAACATAATTTTGAAAGTGCCTTGAGTTGGAAATTTCTTTACGTTACTATAAGAACATAATGAAACTGTTACTATATTGGGACCTGAAAATTAGAGCAACTTAAACCTAAGTTCCTGGCCCATGGATGCTCATATTTGACATCAGAATAAAATATATCTGTTGTCTTTGATGTGAGAACTGGTTTTGCATTGGCAGGTCCATCCCTAAAGCACTTTTGTGCGTATGTGCAAACATTCTGTAATATGAACAAAACCCAACATCTAGAAATGTTTCTGGCATTAAGCACTTTAGATTAAGGATCTCCAACCACAATGACACATGTGAAGAGTTGCAGAAAACAAGACCAAGCAAATTCAGATATGAGACTTTGCACGATGACACGGGTGTGATTGCGATCCAGGGTGACATTGTGCAAGACAGAGATGATGGAGTAGCTGTGAGCCAGAACACAGGAGCTTGCTTCCCTCTTCCTACCTTCCTTCATTTAAAGCTGTGGTTCCCCCCAACCTTCTCGTTTAAAGCAGTGGTCTTCAGCTTTCCCAGTGCTGCGACCCTTTAATAAAGTTCCTCATGTTGTAGTGACCCCCAACCATAAAACCATTTCATTGCTACTTTATAAAACCATTTCATTGCTACTTTATAACTGTATTTTTGCTGCTGTTATCAATCATAGTGTAAATACCTGATGTGTAGGATGTCTGATAGCCACCCCTGTGAAAGGATCATTTGTTCCCCAAGTGGGTCACGGCTCACATGTTAAGAACCACTGATCTAAATAAAGTCTTTTACTCTAGAGACTAGAGTAAAAGAGAACTGTGCCTAACACTACGAGGAGGACATCTCTGCATAGTGGGACTGGAAGAATGGGAAGAAGGTAGACAACAGGTGGAGGATGGAGTGTTTCTTCAGGTGAAATAAATTATTCTGGAAAAAAAATAAGTGTACTTGTGAAGCCTGCCCCAGTTTAGATCCCTGCTGCTGTGATAAAAGTCATGACCAAAGGCAACTTGGGGAGGAAAGCGTTTATTTCATATTATATTTCCAGGTTAATACCCGTCTTTGAGGGAAATCAGGCAGGAATTCAAGACAGGAACCTGGAGGCAGGAACAGAAGAGGAAGCCATGGAGAAATGCTGCTTACTCTCTGTCTGTCTGTCTGTCTGTCTGTCTCTCTCTCACACACTCTTTCTCTCTGTCTTCAGTGAGAAATCAGTCATAATATAAACTCACAAAAGGTTTTTAGATTTTGTGGACTCAATCATCTGCTTTGTTAATGTTTCAAACTAGAAATTGGTAGGAAAAAAATAATTAAGCTGAAATTATTGAAAAAAAAATCTTTCCCCTCTATATAATTATTTAAAAACAAAAAGGAAAAGTTGTTTATTTCTTCTAAGTAGTAAACATAAGCCTTGTAAACAGCAATAGGTGGATGGCTGATACACCACTTACTATACGTAATTCCTTTCAGGTACACAGACTGGAAGAAAACCAGTGATTTGACAAATATCAAAAGAAACGGGAGGAGAAAATGTAGAGGGCTAAAATAGCTTCCTGGCATAGCTAATTTCTTTGAAGATGCAACCCAAACACCCTTCTTTTGATCTGAAGTTTTCCCCAAGCACCTGTGCCAACATTTGGGAAGTGGGGTCAAGTGGATGGAGGCTAACTCTTTGGGAAATGGTTTTGAAGGGGATATTGGGGCTCCTCCCATCCACCTCCCTTCCTTGCTGCAATGAGGTGAGTAAGTTTCCTAGGCTGTGAACTTCCTCTATGAGATGTTGGCTTCCCAGAGGCAGAAAGTGACCACAGACCAAACCTCTGAAACCATAAGTCAAAATAAATTGCCCATACGTGTCATTTGGTTATTTTAGGCACATTGTCATAGCAATAGGAAGCTGACTAACACACTCCAGTGAGTGTAGCTTCTGCTCAATGCCTCAGCCCTGACATGCAATCTTGGCTTTTGCCTGTTCCAGCGGGATGTTCTTTTCATTCAAGCCCCACCACATTCGTGTGGCACACCTTACCTACCTTACCTTGCAGTACTGTTGCAAATCAGTACCCAAATACTACTGACCTGCAAAATGCTTCCTGAAAACAAAAACAACAAGCAAACAAAATAAGCCCACAGAGAATCTTCATAGGAAAGTGCCATCATTTTCCTGGGGCATCATCTTCCTGACTCTTTAATGACAGGGAAACAAACCCAGCATGAAGGTGGATTGACTTCAAACTGCTATGGCTGTTTCCTCCCATCATTACCTTGCAGACCTTGTGTGCAAGTTGGAGACGCCGCTCATGAGTTTAGCTAGTGGAGAATGGCTGTGGGGTGGTTCACATGGGTGACTCATAAGGACTCTGCCATCCTGGGGAATGCTCTGTAGGTCCCTAGTCCTCAGGGGTGGGGGTGGGGGGGATCTGGAGAATCACTAATGGCTGTCAGTTTCCCTAAACTCTGTGTTCCTCCATTCACTGATTCAGCAGGTCATTGCAGTAATCCAACCTACAAGTTTGCCTTTGCTTAAATACTTCTCAAAATACCATCGATAGAATCTACCTGATTTTGCACACCAGCACTGTCTCAAAAGAACTGATGGGTCGCCTTTACAAACAAAGAAACTGAAGTCCACCGAGGCAGGGCAGCTGCTTGGTCCCAATGATGGGGACAGAAATTCCACACCTTGGGGCCAGAGGTAGTCTAGAGATCCAAAATTCCTAACTCCCACTTCAGGGGACACACCAGCACTAAAGCCATTTTACAGTAACAACCTTCCACACCTCTGTCTCCACGTCTTAAAAAGAAATGATAGCTCTGGCTCTGTTCACACAGAGGACTTTGGAGATATGATATACGAGAGGACTCAGAAGACATAGACAGAGGAGAGAGGCAATATGACCATGAATACAGTCCCGCAGGCACATTAAAGGCCCATGTTTCCTGTGCCATTGTCTGTGCATTTATGGAGGAGTTCCTGCAGGGGTCACCAGGCCCCAGCCAGTGACTCATGGCTGGCCAGTGGTGGAGCCAGTACGAAGGGTGGGAGACAGTGTCCTGGAGTTGGAAGAAAATCCTTGTTTGTTCCTAGAGAGCTGAGCTTTATAAACAGGCTTGAGACCAGGATGTTTGTGCACATTGGGGACAGGAGGCTAGAATAGGCAGCACAGGCCACTGGGGTCAGGAGCGAATCCAGGTGTCGTGGATAAGGATGGGTCGCCCAGCTCAGCATCCCTCCATCCATCCTGCCACAGTGTGCCTTGCTCTCAGTGGCTGTAGTGCACAACTTCTGGATTCCGTGGGGCTAGTGCTTGTGTTTACTCATGGATAGGCCTTTTGGTGTCTCTGGGACTCAGTTTCTCATCTGTAATTCTTTCTTCTTGTGTTACTACTGAAATCAGACTAATGGTGTGTGTGGGGGGTGTGGTGTGGTGTGGTGGTGGTGGTGTGTGTGTGTGATACAAAGAAAATGAAGTGAGATGTAAACCCCCCAACAGGTATCATTCACACCATTGTTAAGCCTTTCTTTTAGCCAACATGATCATGTGAACATCTGAGGTTTTGTTCCCGCAGATCTCCGCCTGGTGGTGTTCTAGGACACTCTTTTATAGAGATGTGGAGGGGGCTAGAGGTAGGTATTCTCAGGATGTGGGAGAAATGGCTGCTTATTGGCCCAACCACCACCAAAGGACTTGAAGGAGAAAAGAGATAGGGGAGCGAGCGAACTGGAGATGATGCTGAGGTTGCTGGCATGAACGCTCTGAAGTCAGAGGAGACAGGAGGGGAGGGTGGTATTCCAAGTGCTCACAGTGTCCTGGGGGCTCACATCTTGTTGCCAGCTCCTGAGGACAAGTCCCCTTCCTTAGGACAAGCATGCTTCTCAGTCTTGTCCAGTAGGACTCTTTAGTGAGGTGAGAAGAACTCCAAGCTCAGGAAAAACAGTAAAGCTTGCTTTTGAAGCCTTGTACCAAATCAGTCATTTGGTTCACTTGGAGTTACAAAAGAAAGTGAAATTTAAAACCTTTTCAAATCTATCTCAGGCATCTACTCATAAATCTTTTCCAATAGGAATCAAACTTTCCCCTCCTGAACTACCTAAAACTAGAATAAAATAAAAAAAAAAAAAAACATTAAACTTCATTATGGGAACCAAATGGGTTTGGTGGAACATGCCAGGGAGGACACTGCTGGAGCACAGAGGTGATTTTCCTGCAACTGAGTCTAAGCAAGAGTAGCCAGCGAAGAGATTCTGAACCACACTTGGAGCATTTCTTCCTTTCTTTAAAGAAAATAAAGAAAGCCAGTATTGGTGGTTCAGACCTGTTCTTTTATACATGGGACACTGAGACAAAGGACCACAAAATCAAAGCCAACCTAGACAGCAGAGTGAGATCCAACAGAGGTAGGGGTGTGGCAGAGTGGTAGGACACTTGTCTAGCATGCCTGAGGCCTGGGCTTTAATTCCTTGTACTAAAGAAACAAAAGAGCTTGGTAACCGTCAAGGGCCTGAAATGATAACAATCAGACACTCACAGACTGGAAGGGTTCTTACTGTGTTGATGTACTTGACCAGTTCCAGTGGGGCTGGGACCTTCAGGGGACAAACTCCCTAGTATTAACACACACCATCAGAGGTAGTGATTGCACCTCTGCCCCCTCCACCCCGGGCTAAAACTTTTGATAGAATCTGAGCGTGCACAGAGATGTTCCTGCACACCACTCCTCCCCGGTGCTGGTTTGGAATTGTAGAACCTCACGTTTAGAACATAGGGCCTCATGCACACTACTTTACCACTGAGTTACAGCACCAGCCCCCTTTTTACATTGTTTTAAGATTGCATTGCCTCAGCTGGCCTTGAACTCACTCTATGGCCCAGGAAGGCCTTGAACTTGTGTCCTCCTGCCTCAACCTCTCTAGCAGCTAGGATTATACAGGCCTGAACCACCAGACCTATACACTTTTCTTTCCTCTATCTTTGGTAGAGGCCACCGTGCTCCTAAGTGTCTGTCACTGTAACCTTCCGACATCCATTCGATTCCCATCTGTTAAGCATACTGCACAATGTGTCTGCCATCTCTCTTCTTGTATGATCTTATGCTGAACACCCAAAGACATCTACTCCTTATTTGGGCATGCTCAGAGATGTGCCCACCCCTATTGGTGTTGCACTGAAGGATTAAAACCTGTTGCATTTGATTTTATGAACTGAGACCTGATGACCTGGAATTTTTGTTTTGTTCTGTTTTGTTTTTTTAAGAAAAGAGAAGGAATATCAGCTTTGCTAGGAGAGAGCCCAGCTTGTATGTCCTGGAGGGGCTGGGAGTCCAGTGGGGCTGGAATGGGAGAAACATCTAGAAGGATTCTCTCCTGAAGATGCCTTGCAGGTTAGATTAGAAATTCTAAATCTTATCATAGGTACTGAGTGATTTCAGGCCTTCCATGATGAATCTACCACTCATGATTTTGACCTCTGGCCAACATTTTGACTGGGAAGAACAAGGGGCTGATTTTTTTTGCCTCACCCTTTCCTGACAACCAAGACTTTATTGTTCAGGATACTGTCCTCTAATCAAGGAAAAAACCCTCACAGATTGTCCCATGAATGTCATTCTACCTTTCTTGGTGTGTCGCCAGCCACATTCAGAAAGCACTTCTCCATAAGCACATGTCTCAATGTGTCTGGCCCACTCTAGGAGGACCTCAGATTGTCACCTTGCTTTTAGTGCCAGGTCTACCCTGCCGCCCAGCCCAGACCTGAGGATGGGAGATGGGATGAGCCTCCATGCTGAGAATAGTAGCAGGTAGGGCAGGAAGCTGTGCTGGTTTTGTATTCTGCCCTCCGTTATCATGCCCAACACTAGAGAGCCTTTGGTACCTCTCTTCACACCACTCCACCTACCTCTGGTTGTCCTTTTAGCTGCCATGAACAATTCTCAGCGGTGGCTCACACTCACTTTGGATGTAACACAAAACCTCGCAGCCGCAAGGTAGAACGGTGTGCCTTTCCACTGTCTGCTCCCAGCAACCGGTGCCTAGTGTGACCTTATGAGCAGTTGCCACAAACCAAAGAGCAGCACCGCACCACCACATTTCACACAGAGACAAGACTGGAGACCTGCGGAGCACAGAGGCTGTGGCGGAAGCAAGCTCTGCCTGATCATGCCTGATCACAGCTCAACCTGTACCATCTCCTGGCCTGGCCCTTCTTCCTTCCCTGGCTCTCTTGCTCTGTCCCTTCACTCCTGTTTCCTGGAGTCATCTCTCACATTAAGCTGCTGTTGCTCATATATTCACTGCTGGTGCAGGGTCTGAAATGGTATCAATGTCAAATGAAGACTGACCTTTGGGAGCTACGAGAAACCCTCATCTCTTACAATGCTTCGAGTCAGCCTTTGTAATAATTGCCAAGGCATGCTGCCTTGCCTTCCAAATCGAAACTGGTAGTTCCCAGTCATCCCTCTTTCTGTTCCACTACCCGTGGTCCTCGTTCCAGGAGCAGCTGTCTCTCTCTGGGCCTCTTTGCTCAAGCGGAGACCCCTTGCTCACTAGTTCACACCAAAATGAAGTGCCTAGCATTGCAGCCCTTAGAAAGCATACGTGGCTGAGAACAGACTCTTAGAACTGCTTCCGGATCTCATTGTTCACCCAGTCCTCCTACCATACGCTTGTCTGCCTCACCATGGCTGCAGCCATCACCCCACATCTGGGAGGGCTTCTCCCTCAAGGGAGAGTCTCTGCAACTCTCCTGGCTTTTTGGAACCCAGACCCCTGACACTGGTGAGCCAAAAATGAGATAAAGAGCATGCAGCTTTCATTTCGATGAAGTAACTATTTTTTCCATGGGGCAAACAACAGGGAATCACATTTCCTACAACAGTTTCCTATGCATTTCCACTATCCCCTCTGCTCAACTGGAGCAGGCTTTATGGGTGTGGACAGGACAATACTGCAAGTCACTATGTCCCCTAAATTTGTTTCTTCCTGTTTAGATAAGGCTGGGGAGGGCTCACCAAGCTGAGTTCAGCTCTCTTTTCCGTGCTTTGCTTTAAGCATGAAGTAGAGAGGAAAGGCCGGCATGCTCTTGCACATGAAGGCTGCAGTTCAGGTTTGGTTTGAATGTGCCTTAAAGATATGCATGTTAGATGCCTGGTGACCCAGTGTGGTGATGCTGACAGGTGGTGGAACCTACAAGACATGGGGGAGAGGAGCAATGAGAGAGAATTAGAGCATTGGGGGCTCTACCCTCAAAAGAAGACTAATGTGGTTCCCTTTTGTTAGTCATTACAAAAAAAAAACAAGCCTGGGCCCTGAGTCTCTGAGCTATTTCACTGGCCACATCCAGTTTTTTTTTTTTTTTTCAATTTCCTAAGGTCCCATTTATTGATTTGTTGACCTTAACCCCCTGTACAACTGGAGTCCTACTCAGAAAGTGAGCTCCAACTTCTCACACTGAGGCCCTTGATCCATATGAAGTTGATTTTTGTGCATGCTTCAAATAAGGATCTAATTTAATATACCTCTATATGTTGATACCCAGTTTTCTCACCAACAGCTGTTAATGATACTGTTTTATTTCCAATGTGTGTGTCTGGTATTTTTGTTAAAAAAAAAAAACCAGGTAGTTGTAGTTGCTTGGAGTTATATCTGGATCCTCTATGCCAAGCCACTGACCTCCACGTATGTTATTATTTTGTTCCGAGCAAAGGGCTAAAGTCAGGAGTATAGGGAAACAAATCCTGACCTATCAATCACAGCATGCAAAAGTGGGATGGGCCCCTTTAAGAACACTGAGTATTTGTCACAGTAGGCATCCAGTCTCCTGTCCAATAGTTGCTGTTTGGGGATAGCTTCACACTCATGCTCACATATGTAGTCCTGGATAAACTTAGTGGCTTGCTAACAGAAAAAATACTAAACAAAAGAGACATAATGGGAGGGAAACTGTGAGAAACAAATAGATTGATGGAAACAGGAGGGAAATGGAAAGGAAAGAGAGGGTGGGAGGGGTAACTATGACCACAATATATTATATATGTGCATGAAAGTATCAAAGAGTATATTAGTAGAAAAATAAAATGAAGAAGTCAATTGGATGCGTCACTGCACTAAACTTACTCTGGGGTAACATGAAAAAAAAATAAGAAACAGAAATCAAGCAATCAGAAAGTAATGAAGGATTCACAAAGACCTCAGGTGACCAAATAGTAGGAGGAGCTAGAAACCTGTAATTACAGGATGATGTGTGAGTCCCTTGCAGCCAACAGGATACCCTGCCCCTGGCTCTCCTCTTACTATGGACACAAATGAGGGTGGAGGCTCACCATTTTTGGAAAGATCCCTGCTACCCCATATCATAGGTAATACGCCCATTGCTTGGTTACTCCCTACAAAAAGAACGTGGGCTGTAAGAGCATAAGTGAATACTGGGAAACCATCTCTTGCTTACATAGGAGGAAAAGCTGAGGCCCAAAGAATGCTTCTGTGCGGTGCAACAGAAAGGATGGGGGCATTATTTTCCTATTTTTTAATTAACGAGGGGAAAAGTTGATACTGAGAAAGGCCGAGTTGAACTCCTTTAAAAATATTGTCTGTGGGAATTATTATGAAGACCCTCTCCAACGATGCCTTTTCTTCTGTTCCACACACTCAAAGTCAGCTTTCTACACACAGGATCAAGGTTGAGATATATGTAGTCGAAACAGTCAGAATCTGTGTTGTGTGATGTCCTCTGCTGGTGAGAGGCTAGCAGCCTTTGAATGGATCTTGCTTAAAAGGTAGAAAGAAGTTTTTCCTGGAGCCAGTCCGATCATCTCTCTGAAGGTCAAGAAACCCAGCCATCACCCAATCTGCCTGGCAGCATTGACGTGTATGGTTTCAAACCTGAAAATGTCACAGATTGTCCTTGGGTGGTGGCCTTTAGAGTATTATCATAATCATCTTTTCTCTTCCCACACCAGGACAAGAGCCTCTTCTCTTCTTCCTCTCTTTTGTCCCTCCTGGACTACCCTGGAGCCCCCTGCTCCACCCATGTCCCCGTCCCTGCACCATGCCACCTTCCAAACCCTTTAAACACAGATTAAGTCAGGCTTCTTCACTACAAAACCCTTTACAGAGCCCTTAGTAATTCCAGAGGAAAAGCCACACCCCTCAGAATTGCCAGAAGGAGCTGGAAAACCAGGCTCTTCCTATCTCCTTTTCTTTCACCTCTCCTTGTTCACACCCTGTGAGCAGTTGCATTCTTGCTGTCCAGCCTCTGCCCATTGACGCTGGGGGCTTCGGCTGCTCCCTCTGACACTGTCAAACTTTCTCAGCTGTCCACAGGGCTGAGCCCTCCTGATCTTTCTCTCTCAGCTCCAGAGGCCCTGGAGAAGGTACCTCTTAGAACCAGCCAAGGGCCCTTCCAGGATCATCACCACTCTGGCCTTTTCTTCTGAACCTTCAGCAATGGATTTCCATTTTGTATTTATTCTGCCTGTTTCTTTCTAGACTTTTCTCTCTTCTTGAGTTCAAGAGGGAACTTGAGTTAACTTATTTGCCAGTATAGTTTTGGCTCCTAGAATTGCTCTCATGTAGGATTGTGGATCAGGGAATTTTTGCAGCAGGAAGAAAGACAAGAAGGAAGGAAAGGAAGAAAAGGCATTAGTGACTTTTCTTACTGCTGTGACCAGATATCGACTAAAGGGACTTAAAGGAGGATTTCTTTTGGCACAGGGTTTGAGGACACAGTTAGTGCCGTGGAGGAAGCTGTGATAGCAGGGATGGCTCGTGGCCGCAACGGCAGAAGCTTGCTTACATGTAGGCAGATCAGAAAATACAACACAGGAAACGTGGACACTCGAGTGGCTTTCTCCTTTTCCTCTTTTTATTCCTTCAGGGCTTCCAGCCTGTGGAATGGTGCTGCACACATATAAGTTAAGTCTCCCTATAAATACCCACAAAAACCCACTCAGATATGTCTCCTAACTGACTGGGAGTCCTGTCCAGCTGGCAATCAAGTCCTGCCATGTATCACAGAAAGTATAGAGCAGAGAGGAAATCTCTTGGATCTGTATATACTCTCGATGGTTTTAGCCGCGAGAAAGTGACCCTTACGAGTCTTAACTGTGGACTTTGAAGCCCCAGAGCAGCAACACATTGCAGCAGCCAAGATACTTGGATAAGCACCACAGTTATAGGTTTGTCTGTCCACTGACTTGCCTACATGTGGGGTACACAGAGCCCAAGGGAGGCAAGAACTGCGAGCAGGTGAGAACTCGCAGCTCACAGATGTGTGAGCCTGTTTCTACCCAGGAGATATCTGTTCCCAGAACCCGCCATTATGTGCTTCTGGAGGAGGGTCACCTTCAGGCAACACAGACTCAGGGAAAGATCTGGGATCTTTTGTATTTGGGGCCTGAGGAAGGAGCAGCTCCCAGATAGCTTGGATCTTCTAACATACTGTCATGAGCTTGTCAGAGGTTGACACTCGTATATAGCTGTTGCATGATAAATGATGGCATGGGATATGGGGAAGCTTTCTCAGAGGAGGTGAGTTGACAATAAATGACCTTTGTCATCTCTGAGAGCATCCCCATGGACAGACACAAGTTATAGGAATGTAGTCTGTCAGTCACCAGGGGGAGGCTGTGAGAACCCCACCACAGACTCGAGTTTTGGGAAGGAGAGACTGAGGGTGGTGGAGATAGGGGGTGGGTGCCTGGCCGGTCTCAGGTTCTGTGACACCCAGACCAGGTTGCCTTCCTGCTGCCATCAAGCAGACTCTCAAAAGCTGCCAAGAGGGGGTTCGGCTCATCAGGGAAAAGTCAATTCCCTGGGGCTCTTACTTATAACTTTGTTTGTAGATAGGGAGCCTTTTCCGCCTCGCTCCTCATCCCAAGCCTTTCTGCCTGTAACAATCACATTATTTAATTTAGACGAGTGAAGTTACCTTACATCAATTATACTTATTTTTCCTGTGTAATTTCCAAAGCTTAATATCTGCATTCGGGCCCAGCCTGGGGGACAGCTTGTCTAGCAGAGTCCTAAACGATTTCAGCCTTTAATTCAATTGTACTTCTACCATGGCCTGAGCAGCGAGCATAATTCTTTTATCCCTAAGATGTCTCATTAGCAATAATCTAATAGCCCACATTAAAATATAGGTCACTGAGGTGGGTTGCTGATAGAAGACTTGTCATAACTTTGAAGGTTGGACAGAGGCTTTGGTGGGAGCGGGACCCCCCAGTGCAGTCACACCCCCTCTTCAGGCTTCATGCTGAAGCAATTGATTCAACAGAACAATTTACTTTCTGTAGTTCAAGGTTGAGAAGTAATTTTGACCAGAAAATGGGTTGATGTCTACAGTTATGGGTGGGATGAAAGAAAGGGCAATATATCTTGCCAACATAAAATAATAGGAAAGCTCTTGTCTCAGGCATTGGCTGGAGCCTCATTCTAGTTGTGACAGGAGTATTCAGAGAGACCTGGGGGCACATCCTTTACTTTCTCTGGCCTCAGTTTGCACTCACAAAAGGGAACGGTGGTGAGGGCGGGTGCCTTGGTACCTAGGTTCTGGTACTCCGTGTTCCACTTGTCCTGGAGTGGTCTTGTTTGCTTTCCAATCAATTTGCTTTACTTAATCAAACCCATTTGTTGTTTTGTTTTTTTAAAGGAAATTCACATATCAACTTGGCAAAATCTCAAGAACATTTGCAGAAGGATTCACCTCGCATAATGATAGCATTTACATAAACATACAACGTACGTACGCAAAGTGATACTTTCTATTGTTTAGACAGACAAAGGGGATTCCTGCCATCAAAGGTCGAAGTAGAGGGGATACTGATTGGGAGGGTTGACAGGGGAGCTTTTGCAAGCTGCTCACTTCTTTTTACTATTCTTCATGTGGTTTAATGGGTGTGTTTATTAGTTTAAAAAAATCACTTATAATTAGTTCAGTTTTCTCTTACGCTCAGAGAAATGTGTGTATATGTGTATAAATATATGCACAATACATATATATAATGTAGAACTTTAGGGCTACCCTCATATTTTAGGGATATTTATGCGTAGATATATCTGATGGTACATGCTAAATATATTATGTACATCTTTGTATGATATATGTTGCATAAATGTAGATACATTACATGTATTTAACGTATGGGAAATCTGCACACACATTTACAGATAATAGTCTCAGTGTCAGGTCACAAAGAATCCACCTGCAGTGACTGTGTCCTTGGAGGATACATACCCATTCTCGAAAACAGCCCTTGGGTCATCCCTAAGACCCCAGGCCCTTCACCAACTTCTCCTGCCCACTTTTCCTATTGAAATGTATACTCTAGTACGATGATAGAACTGAGTGTTAGAACTGAGTGTTAACTCACCACCACCTCAGCTGAGGCAACGCGAATTGCGAGGCTTCTCACAGGGAAGTGTGAACTATGGATGACCCCCTCAGCAGAGGATCAATGTCCTATGGAGAGCCGCCCTGTTCTAGTTATCCCTGAGAAACATGCCTAACCTGGACTCTACTTGGACCTATAGGCTCTTCTTCTAGGTCTACAACCTCTATAGCCAGATCACCTTTGTGTGATGGATGAATGGATCACATGATGGCAGGGGTAGTGTGGGGTGGGGTGGGGTGGGATGGGAAGAGTCTCATTTCAAGAGCCAAGGGACAAAAATCTGATCTCATCTCATAGTGGTGTGCATACTGGGGGAGGGTGAGATGGGGGGGATTCTTTTTGTCAACCCCCTGGGAGAGGAGGATGCAACAGATGGAAATGGGGATGGGGGGAGGGTGTCTTCAGATGTTGAAGTCTTGGCAAGTGGGAACTGCCCAGGGAGGAAGAGAAGGGGAGAAAGAAGATAGCATTTTGGGTAGGTTCTAAGGACAGTGCAAGAGATGGGGCCAAGAGCCTTCGAAGAGCTTGAGAACTTTGAAAGAGAAGAGAGTTAGAGACAGCAGTGACTGACAGGTACATATGATTGGGGTTCAGAAATGTATCAGCTTCAAGGTTACTAGCCAAAAAGGATAAACAGGCTGACTGAGAATGGATAATGTGGACAGGGAGAACCATGGAGAAGGATGGGGATCAAACAGCTAGTAGCTGAGCTCCCAGGATGGGACAGTGCTAAACAGTGTTCCCTGGGCTCGAGTCCCGCCCTGTCCCACTCTAGCTCTTCAACCCAAGACAAGGCATTTGGTCACGTTCAGCCCCACTATTTAATCAGTGAAATGGATTTAATGTCAATATTGAACGGTACGTGAACAGACTTAGCCCTGTGCCTAGAATCACTTTGTCCAGCGAATAAAGAACTACCACACAGGCTACTGGGATCCATTGTGTGTTTAGTATCCTCTCAGCACTGCTCAGGCTCTTTGTCACTAACTCATTTAAGTTTCATGTCCACTTAGTGAGATAGATCCCATTACGATCTTGTTTCAGACACGAGAAACCAAAGCACTCATCAGCCCCAGGTGACACAGCTGGTAAGTGGGTGCCTGGGTTTAATCCCATGCTCCTAATAGGAAGACCGAGAGCTCCTACATTGGCTTGCCATATCAAAGAAGAGCAGGAGGACAGGGCTTCTGGTGTTTGCTGTAACCATGCCACAAACATGCATATTCCTAGCCTCAGCTGCAGGCTCACTCAATCCAGCAGTCCATAACAAAGTCTGGGAGTCTTCTAGATGGATGCAGTCTAGAGAAATTCCAAGCAGACAGTCATGGTGATCCTTGAAACCGTCAATCCTGCTGATAACACAGAGCCTTGAAAAACCTCCCACGATAGGTGGCATCACACTCAGTTCACAGATGGGTAAATCGAGTCTCAAAATCCTCCAACACACAAGCTCTGAAGTCAGCTTACAGTTAACTGCAAAAGCTGCACTCATAGCTGTACGCCCACCCGCAGTTGTTACCTCTTCCTGGTCATGAAAGGAGAAGTCAGGTAGGCCTAACTTAGAATTTTGGGGGAAAATTCTTTGTCTCTAATAGACTTAGGGGAAATATTGATGTATGGGTGCTGTTCTAAGTGCTTGGTGCTTATTAACTCATTAATCCTCTTTAACTGTTCCATGAGGTAAGCCACCACCACCACAACACCACCACCAGCAGCAGCAGCAGCCTCTTACACACTTTACACTTACATTTACAGATCGTACACCCTTTCAAGGTGGCGAAACTGAGATATAGGCAAACAAAGAAATGCACAGGTAAGAGTTTGCAAGCACTCAGTGGTGGGGATAGTATTGAAATTCAGGCCACACAGCTCGAGGTGAGTGCTTTAGCCTCTGGGCCATTCTGCTTCTCCCTCAAACCTCCGCACAGTGTTTAAAATCCTTTGCACACCAAAGAAGATGGGGACATGTTCTCTCTTCTCAGATGAGAAGATCAGACACTCTGAAGAGGTTGGTTCTCTCCAAGCTCACTTTAGATTCAGCACAATCACTGTTACACTGTATTGATTTTTCCTCCTATAGAACCCTATATAGATATCCCATACTCCCCCATAGGGCCCTGCAAGTGAAATATGAAATTTAAAGAGGAGTGATGCACTTCCAATGAAGAAAGGCTGGAGAATTTTTTCTCTAGATGGGAAGATATGTGATGCTTACTAATAGATAAGTAGATCAGTAAACCAGAAGAGAAAGCCTGGAAGAAGGCCAACCATAGAAGGAAACTGTTTAAGCTAGAGAATTCTTTGCTAATTAAAGCAGAGAAGAAATTACTTGATGATTGCACAAAGATGACGTATTATCTGTCATTTTAATAAAAAAACAATGAAGTGGAGTTCCTACCACATACCTTCCCCAAATCAACTCCCACCGAGTGGATTAAAGACATAACTATGAAGGTCCCAAACTGTCAACATTTAAAGTGTAATGAAGAAAAACATCAGCGAGGGAAGAATTTCTCAAATTGTACAAAGACACAGACACAGTAAGAAAAGATTGATACATTAAATTGTAGTAAAACTAAAAATTGCTGTCAAAATCATGAAGAGAGCAGAAGAATCTTATATAACCAGATAAAGATGCTTTGAAGTAACACAGTAAGATGAGCAGTCAGCATGCTTCCGAGCTCTTGTGAATCACGACAAGACAACAGATGATTGGGCCAACGTGCCGTCATTTCCCAAAAGACAGAGGAACACAGAGGACCCATAGGCACAGGAGAGGAAGCCATGCAATATGACTAACAGTCAAAGAAGTATGAGCCAGCCACAATGAAATACCATCACACACTCAGAGCACCTCCAAGAATCAATAGCCCAGATAATGAACACCAGGATCTGAAGACAAGAAGGGAAGAAGGGACAGGCTGCTAGAGGGAGCAGCAGTTGGGTCCATCACTTAAAAAACAGTGTGTCATCTCTTCATAAAGCTGAGCGTAACCTAGAAAACAGCAGTACACTTCTAAGAACACTCCCTTGAAAGATTCATGTAAACGTGGATGAGAGGCATTTTAACACATTCATGTATAGGACTCTTTGAAATACGCACACACAAGCAGGCACTCCTCCCAACACTCCCACATGCACGCACGCTCACACGCACACACACACACCCTGGAAATAACCCATTGTCTTTCACAATGAATAAATAAACACATTGTGATCCATCCATTCAACATAACCAATATATACAACAATGAAAATTAGGGAACTATGGTGAATCCTGTCCTTCTGGATATATCTAAAAATATTATTATAAACTATTATAAAACCAAGCAATGCACTATTTGGGAATAAATTCATAGGTGATAATATCCTGATTTAAAAAATGGTAGCAAAAATAATTTCTAAGTTCAGGATAATAGTTACCTTTGGGACATGAGATGCACTACTTAGCTGGGAGGACTGATGTGTATTAATATAATAATTACTATAAACTGTGGAGTATTCCCAATTATTTTATGCTTTTTTTAAATGCTCAACGAATTTCACACTCAGTCAAGAATGGCGCCTCTATGCTGTTTCTGAGAAGTGAGTCCATGCTTCAGATGATTAGTTATGGAATACCTGTCTGGTATAACTTGCATGATGGTTTCTGAGTTCCCACCTACTTTGATATTTCCAAATGGGATAAAGCTCCAGTGCCTGGCTGACCATAACCTCTCTACCCTGGAGAGAGCCAGGAGCCAGGTGTCAGACTTCTGTCTTGTAACTCTCGTGGTCATAAGGCCATCCAAGGATGTATCTGGGCAGGCATAGGAAGAAGGGAAAATCCTGTTCCTCCCTGGAGACTGAGCCATGTGCTTTGGATACACCTTTTTCATTCTCTTTCTTGCCTCTTCTCCTGCGTGCTGTTTTTCTTCTTCTTGTGGCCAATCGCATCTCAGTGACAGCCTTGAGCACAACCACAGAGCCCAATCAAGTCTCAGTTACCCTTTCTGCTGTACCACCTGCCGTCCCTGTTCTCCTTCTTGCACCTCTGTTTAGGACTTTCCAAGAGGAGTGTAAGCACATTCCATTGGTTAGGGAGGAATTTTACAATTTTGTCTCAAATAATACAGGAGCCATTGGAGGAAGAGGGTGAGAGTAAAGGGGCAGGAGTATATTGCCAAAATGTCTTCCTGGTAGATCTAGAGGACTCAAGTTAGAGAGGACTGGAGAGAAGCAGGGGAGGATACCTGGAGGGTGTCATCCTAGCAGGACATGATATGGCTTGGAATATGGAAGTCACCTCAGAGGTTCAGAGACGTGATGTGATTTTAGAATCCTCAGAAGCTCCACAGGGTTAGATATGAGAACAAGAGGAGTTAGGTGATTCCAAGCTCAGTGACTTGAGGAGTCAGAGAGAGGGAGACACTGTAATCTAGACTAAGGGCCACTCTGGAGGGGCAGCTTAGGTACAAGTCTGGAAGGGGACACCAGGAGCTCTGGTTTGCTCATGGCCAGATAGGTAACTGGGTTTCCTCTGGAAACCTATGGTTTTCCAGGTAGAGATGCCTAGACTGTAGCTGAAACCAGAGTTCTCTAACCTGGAGGAGAGGTCTAGGCAGAGGGTGCAAATGTGGAGGACAATAAGGGACAATTGTTCTCTGAACCCAGTGACTGCAGGGGGTGAGCTGGGCTCAGAACACGACAAAGAAGACACCAAGGACTAAGCCACAACTTTCTAGATAAGAAGCTTTGAGAACCCCAAGGTGTTTTAGTGGGAAGTACCCTGGTAGAGACAGGTCTGAACTCATGTAGGTTTTGTATTGAGGGGACTTGTTATGCTATTTGTATTTGGAATACAACTAGACCAATGATCTATAGCCCTGGGCAGTGAAAGAGATTTAGTATACTAATGAGAGGAGGGAGAGAAGAGATGGGGAGGAAAGAGGAAGGGAGAGGGAAGGGAAGGGGAGACAGAATAAAGGGAGAGAGAGAACTTTCTTTCTTGCCTTAATTTCTCCTGTAATGCCTTGGAGGTAAAGACTATGAGAGAGCCCCCAGGACTCAGCTCCTTGGATTCTAGATGCACCCAGCCCAAGCTCTGCTTGTCAAGGCCCGGTGTCTGCAGGAAGATGACCTTGAGAGGGACTAACAGCACCAGCTATCGCTTTGCATCCCATGGCCTGTGTCACCAAGTGCCATGGTAAGTGGAAGTGACGCCTCCCCAGAGACCATGTTAGCTCTGATAATACTCCAGCCTTCTGCCCACCACTTGCCCTCAGGCCACCTGGTGGGGCAGGATACAGAGCATAAGAGAAGCCACATGGCCCCAATGGCCCTTGGAACTATGAGCAGGGAGTCTGGGCCGGAGATGGAGGAGACACCTTCTCCTTCAGCCCAGCCCCAGTCTGGTGCCCTTATTGTGTCCCCCTGATGTCTTGGAAGCCACAGGGGGGATCTCTGAGGACTTGCCAATCAGCCTTCTGGTAAAGTCTAATAATGTAGTGAGGGGACTACTTCTCTCCACCCCTGCAACAGATGATTCCAGAGTCTTGTCCATCCTCCTTGTCACTCAATATGTTGTTAGTGCAGACTCCACCCTGACGTTTCCTGTTGCCAGGACCTGGGGCTCTGCTGAGACCCTTCTCTGGCAGCAGACATATACTCATCCCAGGTTAGACTGGAAACACTGGGAGAGTCAATACTTGGGAACAATTTTCATGGGTAAACCTTTTTAGCTTTCCCCTTGGGGGGACAACTCCAAGATGTATGCCGTACCTCTGAGGTCCCAGGGGGATGCCACCAGTTGCTCATGCCTAAGCTACTCTTTAACCCAGCTTCTTGGTCTCTCACCCCTTCCTGTCTCTCTTGCACAGCTGTCTAAATTTTATTTTCCTAGGAGTCCCCTCTCCCATACATTCTGACCTTTGTATCAAGTTCTACTCCTGGATGACTCCAACACAAACTATCCCAACCAAGGATCAAGCTCTCTTCTCCTGTCTTGCATGAATGTTTTGCCTGCATGTGTGTCTAAGCACCTTATACAAACCTGGTGTCTGTGGAGGCTGAACAAGGAAATGGCAGTTAGAGATAGTTGTGAGCTGCTGTGTGGGTGCTAGGAACTTAATCTGGGTCTCCTTCAAAAGCAGTAAGTACTTACAACCGCTGAGCAATCTCTCCAGGCCCAGAAAATATATTTTGAAGGAGGGAAAAAGACTTAGGGAAAGTGAGGAGAGAATTAATGGCAGGAAGTGTGGTTAACTGGACAAACAAAATTTTGTCTGTACTGCTGATGCTGTTTATGTATTGTCTTGGAGAGAGGAGGTTTACTTGAAATTGTGAGTTATATTTCTCTGATTGCCCAAGTATCAAATGCTCATTGTAGAAAAGTGGGCAGATAGATACCAAGTGGGACAAAAGAGAAAGTGAGGTTTTTCTGCATTTATGGTTCATTCGGTCATGCTGGTATGTCTGCGGGATTTCAGATGGTGGTGTTGGACCTGAGCGTCAAGAATTTCTCTGGCACTTGGGGATGATTGTGTGGCTAGAAAGACAAGGAAAATGGGGTGAGGAGGAGGGGGTGATAGGGGTCCTCTGGGGTTGCAGGAGGATTGGCAGAGCTGCATAGGTATTCAAGAATGAGATTCTCAGGGCTTGAAGAACACCTAGACACGTATAGAACAGAGGGGAGCATGCCAGGTTAGCTAGAGAGGTTCAGATGTCTTTATCCACCATAGGTGGTGGGACCAGAAAAATGGGGACCAAGAGAACTGAGCTTCCCTTTCAGCTGTGACACCTCCCACATGTGGGACCTCAGACAGACCTCTTGAACCTTAGATTATGTGCCCTCCTTCCTCACAGGCTTGTCCCCGAGCTCCTGAGATGGCCACTCTTGATGAGAGGGAGCCTACAGTCTCCAGTTCTCACACTGGAGCCTCCAGTCCACCCTTTGCCTAATCTCCTGCTTCCTGTCATCAGTCCCCAAGAGGTCAGAGTGAACCTACTACCCTCGGGGCATCCCTTCCTTTCCTCTCTGCATCCTCTCTACAGGAAACCTGTGTTGCCCACCCTGTGTGCAAAAATTTTCTAAATACCCCTTATGTATCGTTTATACATTTACTCACCCATTCACTAGTTTTATGTACCCGTAGATACTTAGTGAGTTCCAGATGCCAGAGGCACAGAGATGGACAGGATTGAGACTGCTTCTGCTCTTCTGGAGTCTAACTGCCATTAAAGGGGAGATGAAGTTAAATAATTATAAACTACCCATTCATTCATTCATTCATTTATTCATTGCTCCAGTGGTTTGACAGAGAATGGGGGCATGAGTTTTAGATGCAAGAGTCTGAGAAAGAGTAAATGCACTTAGACCCAAGCAACTCAGATGGAAGCAAGAGCAAATGCAAATGCCCACCCCCCCACGTGGCTTTGAACTTGGAACGTTGAGAGCAAGGAAAGATCAGTGTGGCTAGGCTTATTTCAATCTCTTCCCATACTGCTTATGTGTCTTCCCTATGTTCCCGCCTGCAATCCTTCCTGATCTGGCTTCACCAAATTTCCTGTTCTCCAATGATCACAACCGGTTCAAATGGCATTAAACTCTTTCCACAATGGACTGAGAACTCTTGGGTGTCAGGGATTGTTTCTGTGCCTCTCCTGACAGGGGACATTCAGACACAGCAGAAGTTCGAGAAATAAACTCCCAGGTCTGAGTAGCACACACTTAACACACTAAAGAACATACTGTTCAAGTTGCATCCCGGCCGTTTCTACCCATTCCCTTACTTTGCTTTGCCCACCCCAGCCCATACCACACCAGTCTTCTCCCCCATTCTATGTTTATTTATTGTGTTTCCTGTTTTCTTCCTGCTTCCACCACTGGGCAACCAGCTCTTTGAAGGTGCTGTCCACTTGTGGAAAACTAAAAAGGTTCACTTTGGCACGAGGGAGGCATTTTTGAGAACGAGTGTGTATCAGTTCTCATCCTTACAGAGCAGGGTCACAGACTCCAGGGAGAGCAGGGTCACAATCTCCAACGCCCTGCTAGCCTGTAAAATCCTGGGCTCTGACCTTTCAACAAGCCCAGCCGGCCAAACAAAACTGCCCAGAGGCCCAGCCCGGCCCAGCCTGCAGGCCACCAATCTGCAATCCTCATCCCAGAGCATCAAGTTCCCATTTTGTTGGAGGAGAAAATTCTCACCAAGTAGGTCAAGTTGTCTGGGTGTATGACAGCGCTGGTGTCACTGGGGTGGTGCCTTTGTTGCTCCCCCTATTCTTACCAGCCCTCCTTTGACAGTTTGAGCCCCACTTCTGGGAATCTGGTGGTCTCTTCCTCTGCTCAGAGGTCAGAGCCAGGTGTTTGGGGGCGCCGGGGGGGGGCGCTATGTTTGCTGAAGAGAGACGGAAAGAGTATCAAGCCAGGTCCCCGCGAGTCCCTGAGAGTTCGGCTCCCGCCACCCCGGAGCCCGTGGGAGCTGCGCCCCCGCCTCTGCCAGTACCGGCCACGCTGTCAGTCTGCATTAGCGCTAACAGGCTCCAGACCGAGCGGGCTGGGCGCGGGGCTAATGCAATAGGCGCGTTACCTGGGGCACAGGCTACATTACCAGGTCGGCCTCCTCCAGGCGCGGCCAGAGCCAGCCAGCCCGCGTCCTGCCGCCTGCCCTGTGCCCGCAGCGCGCTCCCAGGGCCCCCCTGAGTGCCACGCGGCGGAGCCCAGCCAGGGCTGGCGCCCGGGATCCCTGTGCCGCCCGCCACGTGAGTGCGCTCTGCGCGCGGGACCGGTAAGTGTGCGGGCCGGCCCCGAGGCACATCGTAAGCGGGATAAACCCTCTGAAGTGTCCCCGAAGGCTCCCGGGGCTGTCGGAGGGCGCCCCCCGGAGCTGAACAGAGGCCTCGAGTTAACTCGGTCCCCTCACGGCCCGAAGGAAACTTGCCATTTAGGGACTGGGGACAGAGAATGACACAGGTAGAGCACAGCGGGGTCTTTAGCCCGACCCACAGGGCGGCCCGAGGATGTCCCCACCTATGAATTCTGTCTCAGTCGGACGCGCGTCATAACCTCTATCTCCAAATTTTTCCAACACACTCGCTCCTTTTCTAGGAAGCCGGAGTCTACTCAGCGCACAGATCCCGACGTTCTGGGTTCCCCTGGGTGGTCTCAGTTGGTGCAAACAGGCAGCAAACCCTGGTGACTGTTTTTTTTTTTCTCTCCTTTTGTACAAGCAGGGCTTCTGTGTGTCCCCCAGTGCCTCCGAAGTCCCTCTCTCCAGCCGCACCCATGCTTCTGGCGCGAATGAACCCGCAGGTGCAGCCGGAGCTCGGCGGCGGGGCGGACCCGCTGCCTGAGCAATCCCCGAGGCCCTGCAAAACCGCAGATCTGCTGGTGGTGAAGGAGCGCAACGGAGTCCAGTGCCTCCTGGCGTCCCAGGACGGCGACGCGCAGCCCCGGGAGACTTGGGGCAAGAAGATCGACTTCCTGCTGTCGGTGGTTGGCTTCGCGGTGGACCTGGCCAACGTGTGGCGCTTCCCCTATCTCTGCTACAAGAATGGTGGTGGTGAGCGCAGGGTTGGCTGAGGCTTTGGACTTGGGAGGCTGTCCTTGTAACGTTTGGCTGGGAAGGGAGCAGGGATGCACATGGAGGAGAAGAGGAAACACAGGAACAAATTTAGTGTGTGTGGTGGGGTGGGGGAGAGAACTCTTTGGGGCGCCCAGAAGTCTAATCAGAGTGCTCTGCATTAGAGAAACCGAGGCAAGGCCTTGGACAGTAGTAGGCACAGGGGGGGCTCAAGGACATAATAAGCGGTACCTGGTTGGGCGAGGAACTCTGAGTCAATGCTGTACTGTGAGAAAGGGGAGTAGAGATCAGGAAGTTCTTGAAAGGGTTCCAGAAGAGTTTGGGATGTTCCAGCCAGACACAAGATAATGCTAACTCTAGCCTCGAGGCAGGGACACTAGACTAAGTAAAATTAAAGCCCTTGGATCACCAGTGGGCTACAGGCGAGAGTGCCCCCAGCCTTTGTGAGAACAGGTCACTAGATTCCAAGAGCTGAGCTGGACCTTGAGGCAGGAAGAGTGGGAGACTGGAATGTCCTCTTCAGCTTTGCAGGCTCTGGACACATTGTGGAGTGGGGTGCAGGTGAGCCTGGAGATGACACCCAACAGACAAGTCATTTTGCCCTCTTCTTGATGGGCTTGTCATTGTAAACCATCTGGCCTGGAATGAGAGCCCAGAGGTCACAAACAGCCCCATGGAAGCAGCCTCAAGCTCCTTTCTGAAGGGCTTGGAGACTAATGTGTCCACCTTTACTGAGATATAAGCTCAGGGAGTGCCCTGCAAAGAACCCAGGGCTGTGAGTTTGTAGAGGAAGACATTAGCCCATCTCTGGACCACCTTGCCTTGTAGTAGTTCTCACTTGGAATTTAAGGGAAGTCAGTTGGAGGTAGGGTGAGAATTTACAGGGGCTAGGGCAGGGGAGCTTTTACCCCCAAATTCCAGGATGCATTGCTCTTTGTTTCTGGACCTTTACTTTGGTATACACAATACCCAGTATCTATAAAGAGGATGTGGTCACCAAGGAGAGCAGGTGGCTCTGAGTGGAACATGTTGCAGGGAGAACCATCAACTCTCACCGAGAAAGCAAATCAAAGCTGGAGCCAACTGAGCAGTAGTGTGCTCCCTTCCCAATGTGAGTCTGTCACCATTAGATTCTCCAGATAAGGTAGCTGAGACAAAAGTCCTGAGTCTCAGGAGATGCTTCCTGTCTCTGGTGGCCCCTGCTACTCTTCTGGCTCAGTACTCTACTCAATAGATGTTGGTAGGCAGAGAGAGAGAAAGGAAGGGAAACACAATCCAAAGGTGAAACTTTTCCTCATTCTGTAGCTGCAGGTCCTCCAGGGACTTGGGGCAGATTTGAGCATTCTGGCCCTTGGGGCCTAATGGTAACAACAACAAAAATGGTAGATTTTCTATATTTGTAGCAAGCAGGGAGATTATGAGCAAATGACAAATTGGGATACCTCAGGACAAGTCGCATGTCCTTAGTGACCGCCTGATACTGCTTGTCCCTAGACATCAGACTCTGTCATTAATCAACAATATTTCTCTGGGTTAGCTCAGTGTAAAGTATAATGCTAGCCTCTGCAGGGGTCACCTGTGTGTACGAGCCATCATTCTGCCTCCCTGGAGCATGTGGGCCCCAGAAGTCCTCGTTACCATGCTGTGATAATTGTTGTATGCCTTTTGAAAGTAGAACAACACAGACAACCAACCTGACACATGTACTAAATAGATGTCCCAGGGCTCTTATTGACACTGTGTGTCCACTTGGCCACCACCATGTTGCAGAGAGAGTGCCTGCCAAGTGCAGGATGGTAGACTGGGTGCCTAGGGACAAAGTACTGCAAATTTGTCACAGATGTAGTTTTCGTAGAAACTGACTGAAGTCCCTTCCCTTTTCCTGGGTATACTGGTCCTGGAGTGATCTATCCCGGGTTGGTCCTCTAATTTGTCTTTTGTCGGCCTATTTTCCAAGCAGGGTGGGAAAAAACTGAGGGCACAGACTGTTGGTTTTTAAATCCCTGATAAGACTCAAGTCCTAGGAATGTGAAAGAAGATTTCCTACCCATTTGTATGGGACAAATATATTAACAAAATAACCCCCAAGCTCTCAGAGACTTATTGCCAATTTCACCAACCATGGCAGAAACACTATAGGAACTAGCACATTGAAGTATTGGAGATGATGATGATGAGTGTGTGTGTGTATGTATGTGCAACCTAGACATTAAGAGTCTCTTCACTGCAAAGTTACAGGCTCCAGTTTCTAACACGCATGACTTTGGGCAAACTCTACAGGCCTGTTTCCTCATCTGTCCAACAATCGTGTTCAGCTAAGAGGATTGTCACTCTAAATGTTTCATGTGGAGAGCCTGTGTGGAAAATGGCTTAGAGAGCGTAGCTGCCTCTTCTTATCAGTATAATTGAGATGCCATAGGAAAGGGATGGGAGAATGACTGGTGCTAAGAAGGTTTAAGGAGGGACCATTTAGTGGTGACTCAGGGGAAGTTAGAACTCAGCTGCTCTGGACAGGGAGGGCTTGGTGAAAGAGTACTTTAGCCTCCACCTAGGACAGTCACCTCAGGAGGAGAACATAGACTGGCTGGAGGGCAAGCCAGAGAGATAAGGGTGAGAGGCAAGTTGGGGCTGGGCTGTGGAAATCTTGGATGGTAGACTTAGGGGGAAGGGCTGCCACACCAGTGAATAGCCATTGCTGATCAAGAGGTTTGCAATTGGTCTGGGAAGGGGTAATATAACCCTTCGTCTATGAGAACAGAGCACTCTGATTTTTAGTGCTCCCGTCCCTGCTTCAGGGGATGCTCAGCTGCCCCCTCAGGCCTTGATCTCCGCTGAGACCCCATACTGTTCTTTCTGGGCTCATTCTCCTTCATTAATTCTGAATTCAGCACCAGAGATGGGTGAGCCAGTAAGCATTTCTTCGATTTTAGATGAAGCAAAAATTTGAGTTTGAGTCCCAATTCTGCCACTTACTGTGACCTCAGGCATCAAAGTTCCCGATATAAAGGGACATTATCTTAGGTGGTAATTCATTGTTCCCCAGTGCCCTGACTACAGTTGTACCCAAGCTAGACTTCATCACCCTGTCCTTTACCACCCTGGCCATGGGTCTTTGTGTTCTTTGGTGCCAGTGATAGCATAGAACACTCCAAGTCTGAGTGTTTATATTGGCACAGACTGGAGAATGTCTTGAAATGATGAAGTTGCCAATAGTTTGTGCCCCTGGCTAATATTTTATGAATTACTGTCAAAGATCAGCCTGTCTGAACATCTTCCTGAAGACCAGCTGCTGGGATGACAGGCTATGGTTTCCAGATTGTTCCCTTTTAACCCAAGATTGGGTCTGTGCTAGTCTCCAGGAAGGAACAAATATGTAGGAGGCTCAGTACTCATGCCAGGAAATGGCCTCTGTGGGTTTTCCTCTGATCACGGTGCTCTGCACTGGATCTTACGGCAACTGTGGATCTTTGGGTTTGTGCATACCTGGCTTTGAATCAGAGTCTGGCACAAAGAAGTGCCCTTGGACAGGGCGTATGGTGTCACTAAGCCTTAGCTTCTTTGTGCAGCAAAGACAGGGGATAATTTTTGCCCATTTCCACAGGACCAGATAAGATCAGACAATATAGATAAGGTACTTGGGATATTGTCATATAAAAGGGCACAACAGAAATGCAACCATTTTGATATTTTTGATGATACTGGTTTCATGTTTAACACGGGTATAGGATGAGGTCTCAATTCTGCAATAAGTAGAATTTATTCTGAGAAGAAGTTGACTAAGGGGATAAGGAAATAAAAGAAAAGAAAAAAAGAAAAGCACTCCTTCTTAAGTCTGAGGCCAGAGTGTGACAGATTTAGGAGGCAAAAGTTGAGCCTTGAACATGTCCGGACAATCCATAGCAGTGGTTCTCGGTCTGCGGGTCATGATCCCTTTGGGGGCCAGATATCAGATATACTGCATATGAGATATTTACATTATGATCATAGCAGCAGCAAAACTGCAGTTATGGAGTAACAACGAAACAATTTCATGGTTGAGGGTCACCACAACATGAGGAACTGTCTTAAAGGGTTGAAGTATTAGGAAGGTTGAGAACCACTGGTCCATATGTCACTATAGATTGCTCAGCTGGACAGTGGGCTTAGCATTCCTGCAAAGGGCCCAATGCTGTGATTCTGAGTTCCCAGCATACTTCCCTCACTACCCAAATGCCCAGGATCCTCAATACCACTAATGAGGGGGGTGCTGACATAGGCATCTAGGGTTTTCCAACTTGAGACCTTTTTGTCTAGCTTGGATACAGGGTTATTCACATATGGATCTTGTTCAGGTGACACTTATGATTCAGTCACATGCACAAGATTGCACAATCAGATGCCAATCAGCTGTGGAGTCTGCACACCACTTTGAAGGAGTACAGTACTGATCCACGCTCATTAGTGGCCCATTACACTAACCTGGACAAAAGGACCTGAAGGGCTGTTCCAATCCAAGTGGGATTTAATGGAGAAAGATGCTGTATCTTGCCCTGCAGTCTCAAACCCAAATTGCTCAAGTGAGGATTAAATTCTAACACCAGTAGAGAAGGCCCAGGGCTTCCACTGGTGCCATCCTCCATGTGAGTCACAGCAGAGACCTGTTTATTCAAGAAAAACCCATTAGCTAATGGGAACCCCTAGTACAGAGATGTGTGGAAGACAACCCCTGCCTCTAGGGAGATACAGTTGACTGTAGATATTCTAAAATTTCATGCTGTATTATATATGTTTCAGATAGGGGAGGTGAGGTCCTGCTCAGTTCTTTGTGGGTCACATTTCCTATAGAAATACAGTTCTGAGGACCCAGAACACTTTCAGATTTATTCCTCTTAAAGAGATTAGAATGGAGGAGACAGCACCAAAAGGACAAGTCAAGTTCAGGCGTGACATTGTAAGGGGAAGTGCTACATATAGAAAAGTGCCCCCCAAAATAATTTCTCTGAGCTATGGGAGGTTCTGATTTGTTCTGCCAGGGTGGTGTGCCTCTTGACTCGACCTGTTCCTGAACACCAAGACTCAGGTGACAGGTCAGCTTGAGCCACACATGAAAGTGAGTGATCATCCCTTTCCCCAACCATGCCCCAGATACCTGACTTTCCTAGGCAAATGACCCCAAGGACCTGTTGAATAATGTCCAGGCCAGGGTTTTGTTACCTTCAGGGGATGGGGATAGATCTCAGACACAGTGCAGAAGATCCCACCAGCACATGCCTAAGGCCTCTTATGTAGCCAATGGAGCTGAGGTTGAAAAGACTGAGCTCAAGGCCTACTGTGTTCCCTCTTGGCCGCCACCCGAGTTCAGTCTAGAGTTCTAAGAGCTGAGAATTCCAAATTTGAAAAATGTAACAGAACTATTATAAAGGTCTCTTGTCAAAATAGGAAGGAGATATGTTTTAATTAACAGTTGTGGCTGTTATTTCAAGCCATGCCCACAAGAGGATTGTCTCCCAGCCCTGCCAGAGTTCGGGTAGCTTGCTGGAATAACATACTAGCTCCTGAGATGCTACAGGAGACCAAGACCAAATCTGACTATTTTAGGTATTGGCCTAAGCATTGTTGGGCTTGATGGGAGCCTCAGGTGATGACTGGTCACAGCTGAGCCTCAGTCCCCTAGTAAACTGTTCTATGCATTTTAACTCTTAGAACACACCAGAGTTTGGCCAGAATGCTGAAGGAAGTCTGTCCTCAGAAGGCTGGTCTAGATGACCTTACTCCTTCTGCTGCAGCTTCTGGCAACCACGCCCCCTCCACCCCACCCTAGTTCCTCAGAGTTGGGCCCTCACAGTTCCCTCAGTACCCCTTCCTACCCTACTCCCTACCACCTTTACTCAGATTCCCCTCACCTTCCCAGGAGGTTATCTAGTGATCTTAGTGGCTACTGGCTTCTCTTCCTGATGAACCAGTGTTTACATGGAAAATTCCAGAACCTCCTGTGCCAGTAGAGCTCCTCTATAATGGAGGGATATCTGGTAGTCTCAGCAGTCCTGAGAGACAAATGCTTTTCCATTTTTACTAAATCTATCTGAGGGCCTTTGACCAGAGTGTCTGTCACAATGGACAACACTTCACTTCCTTGCAGTGTGGTATAAATTTGTGTATGTGTGCCAAGGTCTAACCGTACCATTGCATGAGCACATATGGGTGTGTGTTGGTGTGACGTTATATGTTTTAGGGGATCTAGTAAAAGCTGAGCCCTCAGGGAGGAATATCCTGCCGTGGTTTTTCCAGGCCTGTTCGTGTGAGTCCTGCGCTTACACAGCAAGCGCATTCCAGAGCTGTGACGGGAATCTGAACTTCCAGGCCTTGTGCGAGGCTTGTTGCAATGCCTGGCCACACGGGAGATATACAAGGATACAAGGACGATGATAGTAATGGCCCTTGCAGATCAGTTCATCTGCAAGCAGCCATTGACTCTGAGATGCTGCTGTAGGGTTGGTTATGAAGAGGTGACTCAGCCCACCATAGCTACCCAGAAGCCCCTTCCTAACTCTTCAGCCACAACTCCATTTTTTTTGTAAGAGAGCTCACACCAGTGTGCTACTTAACGTCTTCTTTAAGCAGAGACATTGGACCATTGGATGTTTTCATTCACACTCACCATGTCACCATTAAAACATTTAAATTAAAACATAATCGCGTCACATGCCCCTTCCATTTCCTCTTAGCAAACCCTCCTATATCCTCTGCATCACCACCATTCTTGATTTGTCTGGGATTTGCATTCCACGAAACTCCAGTGGGTCAACATCAAAGTCATTCATTGTGGAGAACTGTGGCTCATGCAGACCCATCCATGTTGGTGCTTCCTCACTTTGCTGTGGCTTGAAGTCAGCAACAGGGGAGATGGGCTTCAAACTGAGTGATTTACTGGGTTGGTGGTTCCATATAGAAGTTTAGAGTTAAGACCACTGGCTAATCACACCTGTGATGCATTGGCTGTGTCCTTTACCTTGGTCATGTAGAAAAGAATGTGGACCCTCTGTGAGCAAATCTTATAACCAACATCTGAGCATAGATATCTGGCTCTTCCCTTTCCCCTTTCCCCTTGGGGTACTGACTTCAGTCTTCAGGCTTACTCAACTGTTTCAGGCCTGACGTCCTACTTTGATCCCAGCTCCAGGGCCCCAATGGATGTAGTGAGTGAAAGCAGAGTGGGACTCAGGCAAATCAAGCTTTAAATCTAAGCTGTTAGTGTCTAGTAGTGTGAACAAGTAACACAATTTTTCTAAGCCTCAGTTTCCTTGCCTGTAAAGTGGAGTGGTGGTGATTATCTCTCTGGGATAGTTCTAAATGAACACTGTGTACAACCCATGTGGCCTGGCATAGACTGGGTCCTCATTAAATGGCACATGTTACTTTCACTAAGCCCAGGGCCTCCTCCCCACATCATTACTATTAGTATCACTTCTATCCCTGTGAACTAAGTGAACAGATGGCAGAAGGGCCCTTCTTGTGAGAGAGGGGCAAAGCAGAAGCTAAATGGAAGAAAGGAGACCTTGACACATGGCATTTCAAAGAATTCCAGCCTGGAGTAGAGTCTGAAGTGTTGGGTTAGCCTATGACAAACAGACCAGATAGCTTAGCTTCCTGTTCTAGATCCACAAACATTCCCCTTCCCACATCTTATTCAGACTTATATCTGCTTTATCTGTACCAGAATGTTCTAGAATCTGCAGGGTAAGCTGGGAATAGGCCTAGAACTCAGGAGTAAGCCATATTTGGGCCCAAATACTATATCTATCATTTACCAGACATATAAGCTTGGTCAGCTTGCTTGTCTCAGTCTCCTACTCTGGAAAGTGATAACAACTCTTGTTTGCTACCAGAAGAGTCCTAGGTAGTACAGCTAATCTCATATACTTAGTGCCTTGCATGATATGCATGATGTAAATTTGGTGAAGAGTTGTTTCTACTCTCCACCCTTGGCCTATCTCTAGCCAGGAATGATCTGAGTCTTATAGCAACAGGACCAGCACATCCTTCTCTATCCTTGAGAGCCCCAGGCTTTCCATGCAGAAGCAGACACTGAGTCACAGGATGATTTTTGACCTTCGATAATATGTACTTCTGCCCCAGTTCTTTTGTAGTGAAGAACTTCAGTTTCCACCCATAAAATGGAGTTAGAGGTGATCTTAGCTCTCTCAAAATGCTGTAAGGATCTAATGAGGTTACATGGAAAGAGCCTGCACCACAGCAGGGCCTTAGCCAGAGTGAGCTGCTAAGTTATGTGTTAAAATCATCAATGCTGTCATCTTTACACACTTTCAACTTTGCTCATTTTCCTGGTGTGGATGGGTCAGAGATGTCTAAGTTTCAAACATCTCACTCAGATGTCCGGGATGAGCTTGGCTTTATGCTGGCTGTGACAGGAAAAGGGGCTACTGTTTTACTTTGATCCTGTTGACATGGCATACATACGTCCCCAAGTCATGGCACCAGAGTTAATAGTCCATGTAGCTCATCAAGGGTTTCAGGGCCCACAGAGAACTGTCCTTGCCACCGAGACTTACCCCATTTCACCAAGATTACCTCTTGTGGACCAGGACCCCCTTCAAGTTCTTTCTCTGCTTCATTGGGTGGATTTCTTTGTAGCATCTTTTCCTTTAGCAGCTGATAGCAGGAGGAGCCCATGAACTGGAAGGAAGCCTGAAGGAGAATCCTTCTTCTGTTAGTTGTCATCAGTGCCAACAAGAAGAGTTGACCTCTCTCTCTGCCTAGAAATATCCCTCAGGGGACACCATGACCTTGATGACATTATTTTCTCCTAGGTTGCTGTTACACTCTGAGGGGATGGCAGAAAAATCAGGTTTGGGGAAGCCACCTGAGGCCTTGCAATGATATCAGCCTGAGAAAATCAGAAACTTGTGTCACCTTAGGCACCAACCATCTCTCCTTGTCTGGTGTCAGTCATCTTGCCTGTGAAAGGAAAGCCTGGGCTTACATGGGGAGGGTCCAGGGTTCCAGAGCGAGGCTTTGTGAGAGGAAAGGTTCTGGGTTTAGGTGAGTTTGGTGGAGGCTGTATCTTGCGGTGCTTCATGGCATGCACTGTGCACAAAGGCCAGGAGAAGCTGTAGAAACCCAGCTCTGTCACTGGGCTTCACTTGAATTGTACTCATCCGACTGCAGAAGAACATTATTATGATTGTGAACACTATGGCTGCCATGCTTGCCGATACGTCTATCAAGGGTTCTGCATAACTCCATTGTCACAAAACGGCCCCTGGGGAAAGGCTGGGTCAGCAGATGGACAGGATCCTCACAGCTATCGTAGCTACTTGATTGCAGCCCTTTAAAGGCCATCTGTCCTGCAGGTCTAATGCTGCCTCTGTGTCTTGTAGGTGCCTTCCTGATCCCATACACACTGTTCCTCATCATCGCTGGGATGCCCCTGTTTTACATGGAGCTGGCTCTGGGGCAGTACAACCGGGAGGGGGCAGCCACAGTGTGGAAGATCTGCCCTATCTTCAAAGGTAGGAGTGATCTGAGGGGAGTCACACATTTTCCCCAAAGCCTTTCTTGGTGTGTCCTGAAGAAACTGTTCCCAAGGTGATATTTAAGGTAGACTAACTCTCACTTGGGGCTCACAGCATATTGACAATGTCAAGATTGTCCACCATTCAAACTAGGTTACGTGAGGTATAGCCTTAAACCTGTACTCCAGGCTGGACCCCACTAGTTGAGCAATCAGTGTTTTCTAGAGTGTTTTTATATGCGGGAATTACAAAGATAACAGGAATCTCAGCACACATTCTTCTGCTCTCACAGGCATGGTAAGTTGATCATGGATACCTTCAAGGTCAAGCAGAAAGCTGCCTTAGAAAGCTTAACACAACAGCCATGGCTGCTGTAAGATGAACTTGTACTTGGATTTAGAACAGGTCCGTGGGAAGTAGCTATGGCAACTCCCATTCTTCATCTCCTAGACTATTGGGAGAAGGGTGTGGGGCAAGGTCGGTATCTTTCAAACACTGGTTAGAAAAATGGCAGCAATGAGGACAAGGGTGTTGCCCATGAGCCTCTCCTTAAGAGGCAAGAGTCTCTTCAGCACCATCCACAGTTGTGACACGTTGACATAAAAGTCTTACAAGGTACATGGATTAAAATCTTTTCTGTTTAGTCACCTGAAATCCAACTCGAGATGGTTTCATTTTAGTATTCTTTGAACGTTTAAAAAAATTATATGACTAATTCATAAAGTTAGCATACAAAGTGATGGATTTCATTATGGAATTATATATATATATAAAACATATGCGTATGTGTGTTCATATATGTATATGTACATATATATGTGCATACACACACACACACACACACACACACACACACACACACACACACATTTCCTTGATCCAGGTGCTCAAACAGCCTGGAATCTTTCTGTCTCAGGTCTGTTTTCTCCCACGTTAATATCAGCACAGATACATTCTTATCAATTGCTAGTAAAATGGCTATTAACAGCTACAAGGTGAAGTTCTGGCAAGTTTTAGCAGCTGAAAACAACAAACATGAGCAAACAAAGGAACAAACGAAAAACCCTTCTACACTCATGGCTTTGTTAATGGACAAAGAGAAAACTTTCAGTGGCTGGACTTGAGTCATATGACTGTCTGTTCACTGATCAGTGTGGCTATGGGCCAGCGGCACTCTGATTGGCCAGGCCTGTATCAGAAGGCCTTGGCTACATAAGAAAGCTGGGATTACTCTCATTCAAATCTCACCACTAAGAATTGCTGAGGATAATTCCTTGAAGCAGTGGGTGTGTACGTAAATGTGTCTACTCTAAGAGAAAGCCACAGCTATGAGCCTTCAGGAGCCTTGTAATCATTCAGTGTGTTGGCACACGATGTAGGTGGTTGAGGGTAGGACCTGTGCACACTGTTTTGAGAATCAGTCCAGAGTGCTTGGTAGGATCTTCCCCTAGAAGGCGGTCCTGGGGAAGGGTTTGAGTAGAAGACATTACCAGGGAAGGTGAGAGGATCTTCAGTTGGAGACAGAGAGCCTGTCTCCAGTTAAGGAGCCCAACACTGGCCACTTCCACCATGGGTAGGATGAGAGAATGTGAAACACACCCCTGTGTTATCCCGTCTGAGTGACAAGGGAGCTGTAGTGTTTGTACTTCAACACCTGATATGGTGGTAAAGCCCTGGCACTTTTATTTACCTGATGAGTGGACCAAGAAAGCTACAGTGGCAGAAGATTATGGGTGAGGCTCTGACGATCTGTTCCAGAATAGGAGAGGCATGAGAGTGTGGAGTGGCTTCAGCCCACTTCCAGGGGTGCAGGGATAACTGTGAGACTGGACATGGGAAAGGCTGAACTCTCTGTCTCCACACAGGTGTGGGCTACGCTGTGATCCTCATTGCCCTCTATGTCGGCTTTTACTACAATGTCATCATTGCCTGGTCACTCTACTACCTCTTTGCCTCCTTCACCTTGAACCTGCCCTGGACCAACTGTGGCCATTCCTGGAACAGCCCCAACTGCACTGACCCCAAACTCCTCAACGCCTCGGTGCTGGGCGACCATACCAAATACTCCAAATACAAGTTCACACCGGCTGCAGAGTTTTATGAGTAAGTCATGGTTGCCTCACTCACATACAGGCCTGGGCAGGAGCTGAGCCAAGCACTCAGGAAAAAAAAAAAAAAAAAAAACCCAGACAAGAGAGGGACGTGGCAGTCAACATTTGAAAGGTGCAGGCTTGAGGCCAAGTTAAGAACAGAGGATACAGTAGCGAATGGGGCCACCTCTGGCATAGGACAAGAGAGTGGAGGTTGGAAGCCAGTATGCCAGCATGCAGACAGGAAGCAGGATGGTGTTAAGGATAGTGTGTGGCCTGCACGGCATAAAAGGCACTTTGGAAGACTAATTGCCTTTAAGAACTACAGCTAAGTATGCAGAAGAATTGGAGGTTGAGGAAAGGATGGCTTCTCTGAGGATGTGACTATAGAAACGGATGATGTCAGCCGAGAGAATGTCCAGAAGCTAGTTGGTAGATGGTGGCTCCATGGCTGGAATCCACATCTGGCTGGTCCTGAAGCTGTCCTTCCGTCCACCCTGTGCTGGAGACTCCCACATGGAAGAAGCAAAGCTGATGCATGTAGCCTGGACTCAGTGTGTTTACAGTGTGTGTGTGTGTGTGTGTGTGTGTGTGTGTGTGTGTGTGTGTGTG